>JAXGGS010037112.1:0-23930 GCA_035585475.1 Armandia brevis | reverse complement strand
ATGACTGATAAAGTAACTCAGGACTTGTACTAAAGTGAGGGTTATTGTAGAACATGCGATGTAATGCTTACACTCTAGGAATATCTGTATGGAACAGAATTAAAAAAGTTGACCGTCAGGTTCCTAAGATTACCGCGAAAAGATAAGATAACTACTAATTAGCTATTTTTATCAGGTGATCCTAGTAATCATGTGATAAATAGCACACAAAGTGCGTACGAAGTGCGTGTCAATCAACCATAACCGCGCCATACAATAATGACCAACTGTGACAAGCGTTAAGTGCATCTATACTATTCGTTATGACAAAGAATTAGTCTTTCACATTAAACATGTCAATATAATTCTAACATAACTTACAAGTACCAGTGCTGTTTGTAACTGCGTCATCCATGTCTGAGTGGGTAACAGATGGTGTATATTGTGTGCTGCGTGTGCTTTCATAATCAGAAATTGAGGTTTTGGGAGGGATCTTCGTTTGTTCATCATGGCGCACTGTGGTCACTGTAAATGTAAAGAGGCATGACAGTTTAGAAATTCAATATCCTTCCTAATTTGCTTGAATTAACCGATTAATATAAAAGTTGAATGTGTATATGTATATAATCGAATGCGACTTTATTTGAAGGTCGCATATAACGTAGGCATGTCCAAGATAGGCCTGTAAACTAGTGTGTTACCTCTAAAGTTTGTAGTGTAAAATATGAGAATATTTGCAGTGGTCCGAGTGTTCTTCTTTACGCAAATCACATAGACTAGAGTTCCCAATGTTCCAATAAAAAGGATACAAATGAGAGACCTGAAGTATAACCTGTTCACTACAATGCATCTCATCGTTGAATAAATGTATTTTGTTTTTGTCTGTGCCAGACCAGACTGATAGATAGTACATTGTTTTGACTTCTAGGATTATGTTACTTATTGTTTATTGGACAAAGGCTACCTTCCATCTATTGGGACACCATTTAGTATTAAAAACACATAAAAAGCCATTCAAGATATTGACATATTACTTCTAGGTGGCCAATGTCCACAATTGTCATATCAAATTGTCCTTTGTTTTGTAACATAGTTGTAACATAGCCGAGTTATTTGTTCAACTTAGATCTCTATATTTCTCCAATTGAATGCAAATCCAGAATAGATTATTACAGGCTTATCTGTGCATCAATTCACATATATATAGAAATGTGATTCAAATATAGTAACTCCGAGGAAACGGAGAATAAAGGTTTGGAAACATCTTCAAATAATTTCCCTCAACTGATCAACTATCAGGCGAATCAACCGGGCGTATGTACATGGATGTACAGTAGTGCATCACTATTACATGTGACATACAGCTGTTTAACACTATAACAAGCACCATGGATGTGAAGCTGATCAGCATTATAAAGCATGTACATGTGCATGTACTCCGAGGATGAAAGGCTAGCATGTCCTGATAGGTATTTCCTGCCACCTGTTTACCTTTACCTGTTTATAAAATTAAATATTAAACATTTAGAAAGGTAATACAATTTTCCAAACCAAACTAAGATAAGTTCCCACTTGGAGGACGCAGCTCGTAACGTAACATATATGTACTCTCTAAGATGGGATATTGTGGAGCAATATGGGTCGAGAATAAATTGATGTTTAATGCCGATATGTTGCATGAGTTGATTCAACGTCGGGTGTTTGGTATGGTCCGAAATGATTTGAACATACATGTGTATATGGCTTAGGCTATAGATAAATGATTTATAATTATCAGAGATTTAGGAACATGCATGGAAGGAAGGAAGGAGATGCTATCAAGAGAGAGTTTCAGCATTAGTTGATTGTTTCTTGCAGGTCTTATTTTTCGTTAATAAAAGACACCATAAATCGGCAGTATTTTGTCATTTACACTGTGGGACAATACTGATTACCATAAATGAACCAATCTACGAACTTTTAGAAGCCTAAAGACGATGTCTTAACCACTTATTGGTAATTAATTGTACGTTAATATAAACGGAATGTTTGCAGATAGTTAAATTCCAAGAAAGTTGTGAGACAGAGTGGTATAATGGCTAAAACTACTGGCACACGGATTAAAAGGTCCTGCGTTCAAACCCAGGTCGATCCAGTCTCAAACATATGGAGGGCAGGCTAGTATAGCCTATGGCTCCCTCTTCCACCCATTTACCCCTTAAAGGGTAATGAATCTCTTCAAATCAAATCAAGAAAGGCACCCTAAAAATCGAGTTCGACAGACAGCATTTTATTGTTCACATAATTGTCCTGTGTTTAAATACTTTAGAATAAGCATATTATTCTATCTCACATATGTACCCATCGGCCCGAAAATTGTAACTTTTAGAATACAAGAACATGTCCCGTCCTCTTAGTCGCCAGTCACTCATTATCACTGGAAATCTACCTGTAATTGAAATACAATTAACACGAATATTTTCTCCTGACCATGATCAAAGTTTTTGCCACATATTAAGTACGAACCTTCAGTTCTGACATCTTTTGGAGCCATGGGACCACGGTCAGCCTCAGCCCATCCACCAGTCCATAATTCTATTGTACATTGCCTCTCTTTCCTATACACCTCATGCAACGTAAAATTGGCTACATCCTGTCTCTTTTCCTCTGTGGTTATCAATACCAACTTGCCAAGAAAGCACGTCGCTTGACCAAAATATGTGCTTTTTGTGTCCTTGATCACAACATAATACAAATGATCACCTACAATAGACCAGAGAAAAAACACATACTGATTACCCACCGCTGGTGTTTTTTATATTAGTATATGGGGGAACCGATGATTATTGTGATCATTTGTTGATTGAGATCATTATTGCCGTCATATGATCGATCGAATAGCCTTCGTTCATGTCCAGAAGAAAACCGTGTCATACTACATCATAACCTCGACATATTATTAAGGTCCCGCGATGCTCTCATGTGGCATCTCAGATTGTTGTCCTTTCAGTTACGGATACGTAATTCAAGTTTAAACCTTTATATATGACATACGTTTTTTATGTTTCTTAAAATTACAATAAAAAGGGGGATGCGGGTGGGCCTGAGAGACTTATTATTATATTTATGTAGCCTTATGGGTGTGTATAAAATAAGAAATATCTCTAAAATGATATCAAATATGATGTGATATACAAGCTCGTAGCCTAAATGTAAAATGGTGAGTCGGCACTCGATTTGTACATATTACTGGCCAATTCTGGGAGGGTCGACAACCCCAGAATCTTTGAATGATTTTTTCAAAGTCACTCCAGGTAAAACTTTTGCTGTACTATGAAACCTGAGCGGATATATTCAACCAAAATATAATAAGTGACATTAAATCTACAATGTACATATGCATGCATCTACCGTTGAAAAGAAATGAAACCAAAAATATTGCTATGATATGCGCGAGTGAGCGACTCGTAAAGCTTGAACACCCAGCTGAATAAATTATAGATTATGTTTCTTGATTTGAGTGGCGTCAACATAAAACATAATGAAAAAGGGAGTGAAGAGCAAATTCACAATAGTCATTTTTATGCAATTCTGTCGATAATGATAAGATAGTTTGTTTTCTTTATTATGCAGTCTACGTGACAAAACGTGTAATTTATAAAATAATAATTATTACATTTCAGGGGATGAAATTCAAACCTAATTTCTTGATTAGGACAACAGCAGATGGTTTACATCGAGAGATTTAGAAGGTATCGAAGCATGTTACCAGTGGCTTGTTTGATTCCGAATTGAATTCAGGTGCATTAATTTTTTTATTAAATATTGAACTACTCTACTCGATTAAGTGAGGGGTAACTCACCAGTACTAGTGCTGTTTGTAGCGGAATTATCGGTGTGTGAGCTGGTAACAGACGGCGTATATCCTGTCCTACTGGTGCTTCCAGACTCAGCAATCGTGGATTGTACATCGTGGCGCACAGTGGGCACTATAAATATAAAACATGTGGAATTATAGAATTCCATTTTAATATGCCTAAATTAACCAATTATCTAAGTGTTGAAATGTCTATCGATTTTTCTGTGAAAAATACAAAGGCTACATTACAGTCCAATGCTGCTAGTACCCTTGTACATAGAGGTCATGCATAACATGCTGAAGTTATTCCGGGTAAAATAAGTTATTCTTCGGTATACTTTATTAAACGCGGCTGATTTAAAGTACAACATGTGTGCGGAGGTTTCAAGCTAACTGACTATTTTAAATTTCGAATGGTGGCATTGTTTTACCAACGGTTAATTTTTTCGGAACACTTGACAGAGATAAGATGATCGCCGACCAATTACGCTAATCCGTCGGGAGTACATCTAATCGGTGTGGATCACTCAGGTGTGCCCAGGAGTGAATCACTTACATTGCGGAGAGACAATCACGCTGTGACAAACACCGGACTACTATTGACGCGACATAAACTAAGACACATATATGCAAGCAATGAATACAGACAGATTGGGGTTCAACATAACAAAGCTTAATCGTTTATTCATGTCTTACCTGTACTATTTGGTGAGATGGATATATAGATGCTTGCATTTTTAAGTGTGTTGTCCTTGTCTTTAATCACGTGGATTATAATTCCCAATGTACCGATAAAACCAAGGCAAATAAGACACCTAAGAAATGATCGATACACCAGTATTGATCTCATAATGAACCACAATTTGAATTACAACTCCATGCCTTACCGATGAATGCCATAAAAGCTTAACTTTTGTGAGTCTTTCTCGATATTGAGACGCTTTATCACGATACAAAAAGAGGGATCTTATTGCTTATTGTTGGTCCTATTGTTCTTCCGGACCAAGATTTCCGGAGCACCAAATTAATCATTCATGCGCATAACATTTTATTATCAGGTACAACAAGTTTACAATAGTCATTTTAAGTTGTTCTTTGTATTAAAACAAGGGCATCTTATTGAATGCAATTTAAGTTGATTTAACTATCTGTTCCAAATGGCCCACGATTATATCAATTCATCGAATACGTTATTTATTAAACAACTTCCCCCATATCTAATAACATCATTATGGCATGGAAAAACAATTCCTATTGTTTAACCATAAAAATAATTTGAATACTCACGCTTTTGTGAATCTTAGATCCATATACAACTCATGACAAAAGTAACAATCGTTTATTTCTCTAATATCATTTCAACCGAGTAGCATTTTACCCCTGCAGCAATTGTTTAAAAAACGTCTCATTCGACCAACTTTGAATTATTTTTAGTGACTTTGCTATATTGCTGTTTATCATGCGCTAATTAGCTTTCATATCATACAATTAAAATTTCTTTGTTGTCTTATTAGTCGAGTAAATATGATCATTCATTAATCTAAGCGTCATAACCGATTCCGGCCAGAACTACCAAAATCGGGTCAACATTTTTTCGCTTAGCCAAACAGTTTATAAATAAAATACAAAAATAATACGAGCATCGGGAAAATGTATGTATCGTTTCGATTTGTATAAAGAGAACGCTATATGATTTAGGTCAAATTAACTAAATGGATAATACGCTCAATCGGTACCAATTCAAACAAGGCAATGTGTTATGCCAAAACTAACCTACAACAATTTCACTCATTGTTAATTCCTCTGATTCAAATTATACCCTATGTTCACATTTTTAAAAAGTTAATAATTAAGAACGGCGGAATTCTACATTTTTTTTATTAATTATGCCTGAAACTGTAGCATTAGTCTATTCGTCTACGCATAGGCTTAAAAACGTTTCCACGACCTACTTAGTTCAATTCGGTCATTTATGTATACATCTAAATCATAGGCTATTCAATTACATCATTTAAAAGGACCAAACTTCCAGTTGCACCAGCTTGATTTCCAGGTAGCTACTGCAACAGCTTTTATTGGGTAAGGTGGATCATGGTGAATACCTGTAATAAGGATATTTTGGTTAACTACATCTCCTGAGCCGAAGATTAGTAAGCCTTTCACCTGCCAGGACATCCAGAAAGATCTGTACACCAGATTTGACAAGATACCAGGAGTATCTAAAGGTGTACTTCCTTTTTCCTCCTGTCGTTTACACCTAAAAGTATTGATCATGATAGTTTAATATCTTAATAATAGGAAATGTATATTGTTATCAATTGTAATCGCCTTTACCCTTGCTACGATATGTTTGATATTTGAGCGAAAATTAGCTCCGCAATGCTGAGTTGTTATTTTAAAGAGCTAATTAAAAACTTTTGACCACGGCTTATGGTGTAACTTTGAGTTCATAAGACAAATTATTGATGATTCATTGCAAAAGTGTAAATTGTATTCGTGTTGTCACACCTTATGACTGATGCTGAGTTAAACCAACCACCGATCACTACTTCATATAGTTTAGTGAAGTTATCCGGTGCAGAAAGTAGAGCGATGTGCGCATTACCTGTGCCCATCACACGGAACTGTAAACAGGTGACGTTGGACAGATCAACAGTCTTCACCAGTTCGTATTTGTAGCCAGCACGGCTTATCACGTCTGGAAATAAACAGTCAGTTGTTTTCATGGTATAATACATACAAGGCCTGTGTCAGCATTGAACTGGAAGTGTTGATATTGCATATTGAAAGTAGTGGCGCGAGTTTAGATACCAGAACATGTTGTTATTATGTTTTTCACCGCCTGATTCATACAGTAAGCAGTCTGTTTTCTGCACCCACCTGGACCCCGATTGACTTGAATAGACAAGGTAGGTTCCGTCCAACATTGAACAGTTCTGCTGTCTAGACTAGTGGCCTTTTGATTGATCAGTGATGTTATCTTGCTTTTTACAGTTGAAGCAGACGCCAGTTTCCCCTCATCATATGCTGTATGTTCATGTATTAATGTTGATGTTTGGCGATGATTTTCACGACGTCTTGGCAGCACGATGGACAGGAATATTGCCAAGCTAGCCAACAGTGGTAGGACGAATGCTGCAATCCGCATTTTGGTTCGATTCATCATGGCTATGTAGCGTTATTTCGACTGCTATAATAGATGTAGCTTAGGCAGAAGCTGCGGTTGCCAACATCCGGTCGGTCTAGCAATAGGGGCGCTAGTCCGACCGATGTAGGTCACTCTAGAATGTTGGATTGTCGACCGGCAATGGGGTCGGTCAGTGGCTACTGGTGACCTCCGCTTACCGGCATCACCAACATACATGTAAATCTTGGATATGTATTCAACTTAATCTGTAGTCGGCAAAATAAACCATCAGCGCTATATCCCGTGACATTGCATGTGTATAAACCTAGTCTCGAGCAAAAGGAACTTTGGAGTACACCTCCTACTGGCCATACATAGTAGTATAAGATGCAATTGATTATGTTAATGATTATGATTTGAAAAGTTAGTACCTTTAAATTTAAATCCTCTAAACTAATCTAAATTGGTTGTTAGATAGCTTGCAACCCTCAATATTATGCGCTACGTCTTAGTTTAGCATAAATCATTTGTAATAAATCATTTGCTTAATAAAGAGAAGATATTTCAAATTGATCAGATTTGTGAACCAAAGTTCATACGTATCGCTAACCTGTGATGGTTCTTGAGGACTGAGGTATTACTGGAAATAAAATGTGAATGATTTGAGGGTTGAATACTACGATATAATTGCAAGTCAACCAAAAAATACAAAATTTAGTCGGGTACGAAATTCACTGGACAATGATGCTATTCCGATATGACATAAATCAATACTAATCATCCATGACTAATTCTACTGTAGTTTAGGTTGATATTATCATCACCAAATGCCACTGAACATAATTCTCATTCATATGATGCACTATTACTCACAAATAAAAACAATAGAATTTCCAAATTAAACCGTCAGATGACTTATGAATTCTTGAAATTGATCAAAAGAGATGATTTGATGCCATTAAGTTCCCCCTAAAAAGGACAACGGAGTCCCATTCATAGTTCATCAATTAATAATGGCAAAATGCTGTAGTTTAAACAATCCTTATTTGATCAAACAGAGAACACAGAGAATTTATTTGTATGTATTTGTATTTCTTGCTAGATATTTTCATAGCAATTTAAATGAGAAATCGGCCTGTTTGAGGCCTTTTCTCGCTTTTTTTCCACGAATTCATAGGTTTGCAGCATCATATGTCCGTGGTTATGTGAGTAATATTGAGCAACACTTATTCTTCAATAAAAGGGGTATCTCTTACGTCCACATGTGCCACAGTTTTTTGTCTAACTTTTGCTAAATTATCCATATTTATAATCGGAGCACATGACATCAAAGGTTCATGGAATTTTTTTTTAAATCATAAAATCTGCAAAAAAAACACTTTGATAGTGTTCATTGAAAACTATGTTTGTGGAATATTTATTATTTTAACAACACAAAGCGCAGTGTAGTTACCAAAATAATTTTGTTCATATAGTTGTCCACAGCTGATATTTATAGATTTATAAATATCTTAATTTGGTAGCAAAATTGACATCTATTAGATATATATTATGTTTGACCTTGACATTTGACCTTGATTGTAGCATCTCAAGTCTTCTAGGAAAACACCATTAGAATTATTGTATGCTTATTGCCAATAGTTCATTATTTCATAGAACATAGTTATGTAATTAGACACTATAATTGACATCTTTAGGTTTGACCTTGAGATTTGACCTTGGAAATAGCACTCAAGGTCTTTGAAATCTAGCTCATCAACTAGCCACTATGATATTTGATATGTCCATACTGTTTGATTTCAAAATGTATGTATTTTCAAGGGGAAGGAGTCAATTTCGTATGTGACCTTGAAATTTGACCTTGAATATGGCCTCCTAGAATATTTAATTTTAGATCCTCAGGACGGTATTGCGATTTGTAATAGGTCTATGTAGTTATATCACTAAATATATGTATTTTCAAGTGTATAGGGAAAATTTATGCATTTGACCATGATAATTGACCTTCAAATAAAAGTCGACGGACACTACTCCAAAGAATAATTTAATCCGGCAATGAAACAGCAAATATATGCATCATTAGAAACGATAGATATCAATAAATGCGGAAAACGGATACCACTCTTTATCATTCCCATCGTGATGAATTGATCGCCTCGATCCATGACGTGTGATGCTGGCTGCCTCCCGTAAGTAAAACGCAAACTAAACGATTTTATAGGCGCATAAAACATGAGTAGTGCATCGATGCGGACCGACGAGTCAAAAATCCTGCCGGAGTAACATTTGGTGGAACTATGCAGCACAGAGCGTCTATAAAATGATGTTGCGCCGTCTACTGAATAAGTTACACTTTTCTAGTTAAATTGTCACGAATATATCTATCATTTGAATATGCAATAATCCTTGACTGTGTATATGCATTTGTAAGATTATGATTGTTTTAATAAATATGTATGTTATACACTGGTTTAGGCACCTCAGTTTTTCAGCCATGACCAGAGAACGGTTGACGATTAATCATTAATTAGTATTGTAATAAAGCACATTTGGTATTATGAATAATTTTTGTTTGTAAATATTTATTTTTGTTCATCAGACTATCTTACACAAGATATTAGTCATGTGATGTGAAGTTACAAGTAATGGATGTTGTGAATAAGTGAAATGAGACAATAGAGTGTTGTTATTTCAGGTAACTAAGGGTTATGTGGTTGAAAATGTTTTATAGTATAGTTGTATATAAGGAAAGCCAGCTGTACCTTTATAAATAAGTGAACAGGTCATCCGTCCTTCAGAAAAAGGCATGTAGTGGTTTCTGAGTGTCTCGTAGCTACAGCAGTGGAGTGACAGATGCATTTTAATCTGGTCATATCAAGCACACACCTGGGATTCCCTATCTTCTCGTCTCGTGACGTTACGTAGCTCAACAGCCCTCTTTTCAGTATTTTTGAATATCAGTACAAGGTTTGTATTTCCCAGTAGCAGTTCACCCGTGTCCAAGATTTGTTTAAAAGTTTGACATTAGTTTGAGCAGAGAATTCATCAAGTTTTGTAAGAAAAACATCAATCATACAATGTCGTGTAGGGGCTGCATGTGTTTATTTTATTTCATTTTGAGAAATAGGGGCGGCATTTAATTTTTTTTTGTGATATACCTAACAAAAAGACAACTTTTAAAACAGCAATTTAATATGGCCTTGCTGCTTTTTACGTATGTGTTTTACGCCCATTAGCTTATTTCTCTGAGACACCTTGGTTACTATCCCCTGAAGTTCTAGATATGTTAGACTCACTATAGATTCAGCTATGAAATAACACATAAATTACTCATCAATTGTATACGATAGAATTTACATTGCAGACCAGATATTATTCGTTTTTGTCAAAATAACATATAACATGTCTTCGTCAATGACATGATTGAAATCGAGTTTCTACAGCTTAAAATATGATCACAGATTTAACTGCAGCTAAGTAATGATTGAATTCTAACAGTTTGCCTTAATACAACAGCAAAATCACTTTTGCCCAACTTATTTCATGTTGGACTCAATACAATTGCCTTGTCTGACATAGTGGCATGAGTGTACTGAATGGGTAATATGCTCTGCAAGTACCAACTCAACAAATGCAATGTTCTATGCCGAAACTTCAATTTCACGTATTAAGCCAAACTTGAAACAAAAAACATCCTATAAATATTAACAATCATCATGGCGAACAGCATAATTTATTTGTAAAGAGGCCTGCAACTCTGGCATTTGGCTATTGATCTGGACAATAGACAATAAAACAATCGAATCGACGTTTCCATGACGACCACCTAAGACAATATCGGTATAATACATACATTTCCGCTGTTGAACCTACTCATTTAAACGGACCAAACTTCCAGTAGCACCAGTTTTGTTTCCATGTGGTAACTGCAACAGTTGTTATTGGGTAAGGTGGATCCAGATGATGGGCCTTCATAATGATCTGTTGGTTAACTACATCTCCTGAGCCAAAGATTAGTAACCCTTTAACCTGCCATTATATCCAGAAAGGTTTGTACCACATATCTGTCAAGATACCAGGAGTTTTGGTATGTGAACCGTTTCCTTTCTTTTGGTGTTCAAACCTACATAAATTAATCATGCTAGCTTAATATCTTAATAACAAAGAATGTATAATTTTGTCAACTGCAGTAATCTTTATACTTGCTAAGATCTATTTAACTTTAAGTATTATTTGTTTAATTGAATTATTACTGCTGATTCATTTGTATTACAAGTATTCTTTTTGTGTCACCTTATGACTGATTTTGAGTTCTGCCAACCACCGATCACTACTTCATATAGTTTAGTGAAGTTATTTGGTGCAGAAAGTAGAGCGATGTGCGCATCACCTGTGCCCATCACACGGAACTGTAAACAGGTGACGTTAGAAAGATCAACAGCCTTCACCATTTTGTATTTGTATCTTTGGCATTTCACAACTGGAAAAAAACAGTCAGTTTTCCGTGTATAATACATGCATAGCCTGTGTCAGCACTGAACTTTAAGTGTTGATATTGCTTGATGTTCGTAGTCTATAGATACCAGAACAATGTTGTTGATTATGTTTTTCACCGCCTGATTCATACAGTAAGAAGTCCATTTTCTGCACCCACCTGAACTCCGATTGACTTGAGTAGACAAGGTAGGTTCCGTCCAACATTGAACCATTCTGTTGTCTGGACTAGCGGCCTTTTGATTGTCCACTGCTGCCATCCTGCTTTTTATACTTGAAGCGGATGCCAGTTTCCCATCACCATACGCTGTATGTTCAATTATTAAGTCACGACATCTTGACAGCACAAAGGTGAGAACCATTACCGAGTAAACCAACAGTGAAAGGATAGCTACTACAATCCGCACTTTGGTTCGATTCATTCTGGCTATATAACGTTATTTCCACAGCTAAAATAGATGTATACCGGGGCGCTAATCCGACTGATGTAGGTCACTCTAGAATGTTGGATTTTTCGACCGGTAAAAGAGTTGGCCAGTGACTTAAAATAAAATCCGCCGATCGGTTTAACCAACAGGTAGGGATAGGTTGGATACGTGTCCAACTTAAGCTGTAGTCAGCAAATTAGATCATCAGCGCAATGCCCTGTGATATTGCTGAATCTTCCATGTGTACAAATACAGACTCGTTCAAATGGAACTTTGGAGTACACCGCCTATCGTGTATTCTTAGTGTTAGAAATATATTGGCATGTTTAATGTAAGAGACTAATATTTGTCATTACAAATAGTTTAGATGCCCTTAACACTTGTCACAGTTTAGTCATTGCCTTACCTATTTGTTACGGTTGATTAACGTGCACCTCATATGCACTATGCCCGTTCCCGATAATTAACACATGACTTCTAGGATCACCTAATGACCATTAGCTAATTATTAGATATTTCTGTTATCTATTAGCGGGAATCTTGAATTCTAACGGTCGGCTAATTCAAATCAGTTTGATACATATAGTCATAGAGTGTAAATGTTACACCGCATGTTCTATAATAAACTTCACTTTGGTACAAGTCCAGAGTTACTTTGTCAGTCCTAATTCAGATAATGTAATACGTAGTAGTATGAGATGCAAGTAATTCTGTTCTTTTGAAATTTTAACAAAACATGATTATAGTTTGAAAACTTAAGATAATCAAAGCTTGTCTTAATCTGTCTTCAAGTAGCTAGCAGCCCAAAGTATTATACCCTTATATTCAGTCTCAGACTACTGCAAGTAAAATGCTGCATAGTTTAACATTAATCATTTATAATACATCATCTGCTTCATGAAGACAAGACCGATTAAATTAATCAGATATGTTAAGAAAATCGCAAACCTATGATGATACTTTAGCACTGAGGTGTTACTGGAAATAAGATGTATACATGCAGATTTGAATCCCAGGATTAAATTGCAAGTCAACCGAAAAATAAATTTAGTTGTATGCGAAATTAAGTGAACACGTACTCAATGATGTCGTTCCAAAATGAAAGAAATCGATATTGGTCATCCACAACTCAGTCCACCGAATATTAGATTGACATAAGCATCATCATATCTTAAACATTCATATGATGCACTATCACTTTGTCCATGCATTTAATGAAAATATTCTCAATCAGAATAGAATTTCTTAATCATACTCTTATTTTAAAACGAGTAAACTAAACTGTCATATGATGTATTAATTCTTTTGATTGATCAAAAGAGATGATTTGATGCCACCAAACTTCCCCTAAAGAAGTACAACGGAGTCCCATTCATAGTTTCAATTAATAATGGAAAAAAACTAAAGTTTAAGCAAACCTTCTTTGATCAAACAAACTCTATATTACAATTATGAAACCTTTATATCCAATTCAATTCAATTCAATAGTTTATTAATGAAATAAGGTCTCTGACATGATACATACATTCAAGACTTAATAGACAATGTTTAAGATAAAGATGAGGTGATGTTAGAGGTTAATCATTTAACCAAATGTCTAACTCTGGATAGTTTACAACTGCCAGCTGTACACATATACTGGACTCATTACTACGAAGTATATGAGAGTTACTGAAAACCATATGTGTAATAATTCACCGTCCAACTAAACTGACGTGAATTGTTTAATGAATTAATGTATACAGCATTCTACAACTACTATTTCATAGTTACACAAGAATGTTTATTGAATATTGAATTCATGTTATTCAATATTCAATTATTTGCGAATTTACAATAGGGAGAGTTTATAATTTTAGTTTTGAATCTATGGGGAGGGTCATAATGTTTTTCACGGTATATAGAGAGGGTCAAATCTTTATTTTACAAACCACTGGGAGGATCATAATCTTTTTATTGGATTTGCAGAAAGTAAATAATGACTCGGCCCTAAGGCAGGTTTGATCATAATAGGCCTATGTGTCATCAATGGGACGCTGATATTAGCTACTTGTATGCAACATTGCAAGCAAATACATATATTATGCAAAGATGGTTATGTCTGCGAAGGGTTTTCTAAGCACATGCGGGGTTCCGAGTGTTAACATCCTCGTCGTCTCATCTGAAACAGCTTGAATTCAAATCTGCATGTATCTTTCATGCGGCTGAAGTACAACAAATATTTTCAGGTAACAAAATAGTGCACTTGTCCATAGACAAAGCCGATGCCATAGTGTGAAAAGTTCACAAAGGAAGAATCTGAAGTGCACATATCAGTGGTACAAAGCAAAAGTCATATAAAGCTAAGGCCCCATTCCTGAGAGGAATAGTGCAGGCGGCAAGTTTGTTTGATTTTTTTGGCCAAGGAGGGGGCGGTAGGTTTAGATTTTTTTTTCTGAGAAATTAGGGGCGGCAGGCTTTCCTTTTTGATATTCACTTAAAATATGCTATGAATATTGATGATGTTATTTAGGCAGATTGCGACAGGCGTGGAAGGATGATGATATAATTGATAGCTGGTTTATATTAGTATATATTTCAAGTTCAATCTGCAGTACTGTATTACCATTCAGCTTGCGTCATGAAACAATTAAGTGATGCCGCTCAAAATCGATTTTACATAGGTTAAAACGAACTTATGATATTGCCGGTAGGCTGTAAATTAGTACCTCGTGCTCAACTCAGCTCAACTTTAGACCTGCTCAACAACTATTTAACTCCCTAGCTCGGTTTGGAGTAGCATAGCATATCGGATTTATTACTGTTCGGAATATTAAGCTGGTAGAAAAAAATGTTATACATGGCGTTGCCACAACACCTCGGATGTCGGACGGAACTATCTTTAACTCCGCTGCAGAATCTCTGTTCTTGTTGAATGCTCCGAGACGGGAAATTAACATTAAGAACAAGCATGACAGGTAAAATCCAGGAATTTAAGTTGAAGTATAATCGTTATCACGCTATTTCTGCAAAAACATCGACGGTCTTTTTTGGACAATTATTTGTCCTCAGCATGTCCATTGAATTCCGATAATGATTTCAAGCATAGTTTTTCAATCAGCAATATGTATTCGAATTTTTAGGAAAGGAAAAAATGTTTTCAAAGAACTTTAATTTTGGATTGTCCCTATTGTCCTGCTAGGAGAATTCAATTGTCCATCCGTCAATGTTTTCACTGAACAGGTGATCAGATGTATGCCTGATTCTTTACCTATTGCCTTGTTTGTATGCCAGAGTTCATATGTGTGATTTGTAGAGGGTTGGTAGAATGCAGAACTTCCTCTAGAATATCTCCATTTGTAACCGAACTTAAATGTAATAAGACTTAATTCCCTATAGCGTCTGCGTTCAATCCGATCATCAAACATAGACCGTGGATGCAGAATGTGACAGACTGGGAAGCTACTAGTCAGGTTTACATCTGGTTTGGTTTAGTTTTTTTTTTTGTTCTGCATTACCGTAAAATTCAGTTTTGCATCATAGTACAAAAAGCTACTTGCTCAAAATCAATTTACAGTAAATGGGTGGGTAATGCGTAGCAGTACGAGGTTTTGTTACACAGGGTATTTGCAGCCAATGACAGGCGACGCTCTGACGTCATCACGTGGCGGGGGAAAGGAGCCGTCACACAGCTATGGGCTAGATCATCACTTCAGTGCCAACAGCCGGACAGGTCAGACCTCTGCAAGTAGACCTTCTGCAGTTTTAGTCTCTACACTAAAATATGGCATCAGGAGTCAACAAGCAGGGTAGGTACTGAACCAAGTGCCTTACCAAACATGTCGGACACACCGGCAAGAAGTGTAAGCAGCAGCCGGTTACCGACACGAGAGAGTCCGGCCACGATGACTCAAGCAAATCTAGCCACGACGAAGTGCAGTTAGCTATTCTATCGACATTGAAGCAGCTGACCGCGCGCATCGAGAAGCTGGACAAAAGTCGCGCAAGCCATGCAAGTCCCGGCCAGTCATCACACTGGAACACGACTCCGGTTCCGATGATGACTTTTACAATGCGGTAGACTCGTCATGCGAGGAGGAGGACGAAACCGACCTGAGCGGCGATGATACTGACACTACCATGCGCAGCAACACTTCAACCAAAGACCTCAAGAAGAAGCGCAAGAAAAAATACGAGAAGTCAGGCGTCTTACGCGTAGGCGGTCGGGACCCAAAATGCAAGTACATGTGGCCTCAAGAATACATCAAGCCACCGGGAGGCCACATGCCCGGCTGGGAAGAACTGTCAGCTTCAGAGCTCATTTTGGGCCTAGGGCGCATGGCCAACAAAGCCGCAAACAAGGGGTTAGAGGGCAACGTGGCAGGCATTCACAGCTTTCAGGAGCTGATTCTAGGTTACCTGGATCTCTACTTGTTCGTGAAGGTGCGCCGGTCAGTGGAGACGGTGCTGCTGGCCATAGAGGACGAGCAGTACAAATTGCGACATAAAAGAGACCTTGCTTTTACCCGCCAGATGGAAATCACCAAACCAGAAGTTAGCATAGTACCTGCTGACCTGGCCATCACAGATGCGGACGCACAGCCACAGCAGAAATCAAAGGAAAAGAAGAAAAACCCTCGCTATTGTGCCGCTTTCCAGAGAGGTGAGTGCACAATATTAGCGGCAGAACACGGGCCAGCCGCAAGCAGAGTCCGGCACATTTGCGGATTCTGTTACCGGATGGAGCGGAAATCTCACTCACACGCAGAGAACACTTGCGATAAGAAGCGAGAAGCGGTCGCCAAGAACGCTAATTAGCCGACGCACCTCAGATTTCGTTCCCACCCTTATCTCTTAATCTCTTTGTTTATCTCTTAATCTCTTTGTTTACTCGTACTATGCAACCATACTATGTTTAGTTAGTAAATTGTAAACAGTTGTGGCTCGGCGGATTACAATCCCCAGCGCTATTCTATCAGCTTTATCACCTCTTATCATCGCACCTTCTTATCATACCATTGTTCTAAAGTAATCATAGGTGAGTCGGGTTTCACACCTCTTCCGACGAACCAGCTGACTGTCACCTATTCTAGCGCGCGACACTGTCGCCTTCCAGGCACCATTTCCGGGCTTACGCCGACACACCCATACAGCTTAGCTGTCCTTTCGGCACATTAACTCAGGCAGTTGAACGGTGAGGACCTTGTGACCGCACTTTTAGGTGAGAACATGACTCTTTCTGATGCCGATTGGCGTGAGTTTTTGTCTTATGCATTCCCACGGTGTGCGAGCCATGACTATGCTTCAACGCATTCAAACACCTTACAGAACCCCAGCAGGTTCGCAGCAACAGTTCCGCTTAAACATAAAGGACTGTTTAGAGCAAACTTCTTTGATCAACATCCCGCTAGCCTGGGTGGCGATCGAGAAGACGCTCTAAAACGTCAGCTATCACAGCCAAACCCTGCTAGTACTTTCCTACAGCAGTTCCCTTTAGACGCGAACGTTTATGCTGCTATAATCGCTCACCCAGCTCCCAATTATCGGAGAGCCAAACTGGCGTTAAAAACGGTGCTAAACATCCCATTATGGGAACGCGTACTAAAACACCATCATGATAAGGATCTCATATCCTTTTTGCGCAATGGCTTCCCCATAGGGTACAAGCGAGATTTTGCGCCGCATTCATTAGGCCGGAATCACCCCTCAGACCTAAACCACCTCCAAGCTGTTAACATTTACGTTATGACAGAGTGTGAGTTCAACGCCATGTGTGGTCCGTTCTTGGAACCTCCATTCATAGAATGGTTCCAGGAATCGCCACTCATGACAAGGGGGAAAAACAACAGTCTCAAAAGGAGACTGATTTTTGATCTGTCTGCTCCCGTCGGGAACAGTGTAAACAGTGGTATCCCGGAGGGAGAGCTGGACGGATGGCCTCGGAAAGTGGTGTTGCCGGGCGCCCACAACCTAGCGCAGCTCATGATGGAACATGGGCGCGGCTGCTAGCTGTTTTCCGTCGACATCAGCAGCGCCTATCG
Source organism: Armandia brevis (assembly GCA_035585475.1). Lineage (NCBI taxonomy): Eukaryota > Metazoa > Annelida > Polychaeta > Opheliidae > Armandia > Armandia brevis. The sequence goes on along the minus strand of JAXGGS010037112.1, from coordinate 6,044 downwards.
CTGGTTACCAGCCGACCACCGGGACTGGCCCCTTATGGGTTTCAAGGTGGGGGAAAACTACTGGTTTGACCAGTATGTGCAATTTGGCTCCAGAAATGGAGCCCATTGCTGCTCTATGGTGACCAGCGCAATAACTAGGTTCATCTACGACGTCCTGAAGACCATTATACTCGTCTTTCTCGACGACTTCGCTGGGTGCGAGGATGACGTTGATTGCGCTTGGTCCACCTACCTCTCTCTCATAAAGCTACTCTATGCCCTCGGGCTAGAAGTGGCGCCAGATAAGTGCATTGCGCCGTCCCAAACACTGACCTGGATCGGTATCGAGTTTAATACTCGCGCTATGACATTGAGAATCCCGCCTGAAAAGGTGTGTAAAACTCTGGTTGAAGAGGTGATGCTCACACCTAGAGCCTTATCCAAGGGTGAGCTTGACAGTTTGCTTGCCAAACTCTTTCACACTATCAAGTGTGCGCCTCCTGCACGAGCTTTTGTTAACAATTTATTGGCCAACAGCAGGCTCGCTGACAGGCAAGGCTGGGCGATACCATCCCCAGAATCGATACGCGAGCTGGCCTGGCTCCGTAGCTACTTGGCAAACTTCAACACGCTAATGCTGCTCGACTCCGTTAGGCCCGAGATAACCATCCGGGTGGATGCCTGCCCTACAGGGTTTGGAGCTCTTTTAGACCATCGCGAAGGGTACAGTATTCAACTGCCCGACTGACTGCAGCGGTACGACAACCACATCAACGCCTTAGAAGCGTTAAACATTCTGGCAGCGATGCGACTTTGGCTATCCGTCCTTATGCACACCAAAGTGATCATACTCACTGATAATACTACCGCCCGTTGCGGCATGGGCGACTACCGAGCCCGAGACCATCTCGTCCGAGATTGTGCCAAGGAGTTTGCATTGCTGGCCGCCAGCTATGACATCAAGTTTGTAGTTCAACACACCCCCGGTGTAGAGCTGCTGGCTACTGCGGACGCCCGTTCAAGGCGTCACCAGGGACAACCGTTCAAACAGATTGTCGACTCACTGACTAGCAGCGGTGTCACGATTTCACCCTGTTAACATCTCACCACCTCCTACCTTTTAGCCAACACTATGGGACGCACGTGCTACAAAGAGTTGCTGAGGCGCAGTCCAGCTCGGCGTCAGGAAAGCCTCCGACCAGGGACGCGAGTAAATATCAGGCACCACTGGGGGCAGTTCAAGCGCTTCTTGGAACTACTAGACACGACACCTAAACGAGCAACCCCTCAACAGCTCCTCGTTTTCCTGGAGGGAAAGCTGGATGAGGGCATCGCCTCTTCAACGGCCACCAACTTCCTCGCCTCAATACGGACGAAAATCTGTATGAAGGGCTGGGAAGTGCACTACCCGTACCATAGTACAAGAGTGGGTTTCCGGTTTAGGCAAGTGCAACAACGACGAGTACCATCCGCAGCCTTACATCACGCACGACCAGCTCAAAGAAGTGATGGAAGCTGCAGAACTTTCACCCCACAAGCTACTGTTCAAGGCAATACTCTCGACTGCCTTCTACGGCATGCTGCACGCTTCCAACCTCGCTGTCGACTCCGGGACCGAGTACGACCCCGAACGCATCATCACATGCCGTGACGATCCCCACCCTCGGCTAAAGCATCCCCAGCCACTGACATCTCGACCTTCTCTGACAACATGGCACTACACCTACAATTGGGCTTAAAGGTTAGAGCGTGCATACAAAGACATGCGCGGGAAAACTCGCAGCCTTACATAAAGGTCAAAGACCTAAGGTCAAGGTCAATGCTACATTATGTAACCTGTTATTTCCTGTACACCTGAGTGATTAACACGTCACGTGACTCGCTCGGGTTCTACTATGTAAGAAGCAAATAAAAAGTAATAAGCTAAGTCAGCCAAATCAAAAACCGCCTGCTCAAATCCTATTTTAATACAATATGAAATAAATCTGTTGCTCAAATATCTTGTGTAAGTAAGGCGTACCGCTGCAGTCAGTCGGGCAGCTGATGACGCCGAGCAGAACTCAGTGCGAGTTTACAGCGGGCTGGGCATTTATTACCCTGACAAAGTGTGCTAGACTATCGATCGGGCCGGGGAAGTTGAACTAGGCCACCAGATGCTGCGCTTAAACTGGGCCCGCCGGTCCGGTTCGGTATCCGAGGCCTAGTTTGTAACGCAGCGCTAAATATTGACCTCAGCGTTCCTAGATCTGGCACACTCGGCTGTGAGGCACGCCGCCATAGCAATACCTGAGCATCAATGCCGTGAATACTAGCTAAAAACTAGACCGGAAAATCAAGTAAGTTTTCTGTTTTTTTCTCTCACGACAGTTAAATATGAAACGATCTTTGAATTGAAAATGGTGACACATTGAAGACCAATCCGTGATTATGGGTTGCGGGCACGTTAGATTTCCAACACGGTGAATTGGATTTACAAGTGTATAACTAAAAACGTGCTGTTTCTCCCGGGTTGTTGCTGGTTTTCAGTTTCACAGGGCTGTATCATGGGGCCCCGGGCATGGGGCACGGCGAGGGTTTAGGAGATGGGGTCGGTGAGGGGCGCGGTGAGGATAGCACAGACACCAAGCTGATTTGCGGTACCGTCGGCGCTATATGCATGCTCGTCTGATTCGGCCTCATCGGGCTGCCCATCCTGTCGGCCGGCTCTGTCATGTTGGCGATATGGAAGCATATGCCCGTCTTAAAAATGTAAGTTGTCAACACTCAAGCCGCCATGGCCTCGGTATATGGGCATGTGCACGCATGCACCATGATTTGTCACTTTTTGTAATAATAATACGGTACTACTAAATGCTGTACTGCTCTCAATGATCGAATATAAATGTTGAACAATAAAATATATTGTGATGTTTGTAACATTTGTATACTGTTTAACATGTATGTGTCTTTGTTTATGTCATGTTTGGTTGTCCAGTGTTTGTCACGGCGTGGTTGCCGCACAACGATGCAAGTGACGCCACTCGCGGCCACACCTGAGTGACCCGCACCGGTCATCTGTTACTCATGGCAGATTAACGTAATTGGTCAGAGATCATCTTTATCTCTATCATGAGATTCCCCAAAGTAACACCCTTGTACGAAATTCAAATTACCGCTAGTTAGCAGAAAGCCTCCGAACACTTTGCATGTTGTAATACTTTCGTCTTGATTGCTCATTAATAAAGTATTCCGTAGATTATCTTGGACTTATTTTACCTGAAATAACTTCAACAATAAATACCGTGATATTTCATCCCACCTGCTTTTATAATCCAATTCCAGACATGTATACGGGAACAAATATCTTGTTTTAGATGATAAGCAATAAAGAAAATTTGATGTTAAAACTTCAAATGAGTGTTTGTTATCAACGTATACGGATTCACTTAAAATGTCGACAACTTGAATTTTATAGGTACTTTATTTGTGGTCAGCTCAGTGGTTAATTATACATAATTAGCATACATATGAAATTATAAACATATAATTATCGATTTAATTATTAAGTAGAGTATCCTAAATTTTTAAAGAAAGCTGGACACAGGTATAAAATTACATTTTACTCTGTTTTCAACATATTATCCGAGCTAGCTTATTAAGTTGCACAGATTTCCTAGTTGGTAAAAGCAGTCCGCTCTTAGTTATTTTAAGATTATTGGAATGAAGTTTTCTATTTTGATCTTGCAGACCGTGGTGATGACCAGTCCGCAGCAGCAGCAGCCTGGGCAGCAACAGGAAGAACAGCAACCTCCCGCGAACAACCCCCCACCTCGGTACCCCCCTGCACAGTATCCGGCGGGGCAGGACCCAGCACAGCAGGCTTAATACCAAACCGAAGGCGAGGCTGAAGGCCGAGCCGCAGGTTCGGTTCCTGTTAGATGTCCACGTGGGTTTGTTGTTGTTTTACAACGGTTCCATACGACTCACTTTTCGTGTCCGCTCGATGCAGGTCGCGTGCTCCTTCTAAACTTTTTAGAAGGAGCTGATAGGAAGAAAAATGGCGGACAAAGGGGTCTCGGTATTTCTCGGAACACTGACTAAACAGATTCAAAACAGTTCCACAACAATAGATTAGCTCAGGCATGTTTAACAATTCATGCCACATTTGTGCAATTCTGAAAAGAACTCAGGTTGCCACTTAACTTGTAACAGGTAGTGATCGGCAGGCTTTGCCTTATTTATGAATAAAAATTAAGAATCAACCACACAAATACCTATAGAACTAAAGGTGAACCAGGCAAAATATACCTTCGGTTCGGCCAAAGGCTTTGCCTTCATTATATTACCGCTCTCATTAGGGCAGGGCGCCATTTATTCCGGGCATGGGGAAGGGGGGTGAGGGATGGTAGGAACTGCTGATGGACACTACTCCAAAGAATAATTTAATCGGGCAATAAAACAGCAAATATATGCATCATTAGAAACGATAGATATCAATAAAACGGATTCCACTCTTTATCATTCCCATCGTGATGAATTGATCGCCCCGATCCATGACCTGTGATGCTGGCTACCTCCGGTAAGTAGTACGCAAAATATTAGATTTTACAGGCGCATAAAACATGAGTTGTGCATCGATGCGGATGATAAGTAAGGATTGAATTCTAATAGTTTGCCTTAATACAACATCAAAATCACTTTTGGCCAACTTATTTCATGTTGAAGCTCAACACAATTGCCTCGCGTGACATAGTGGCATGAGTGTACTGAATGGGTAATATGCTCTGGAAGTACCAATTCAGCAAATGCAATGTTTTATGCCGATACTAGTTAACAAACTGTAATTTCACGTATTAAGCCACTCTTGAAACAAAAATACATCCCCTGTTCACATGCTATGGAAATTAACAATCATCATGGCGGACAGCATAATTTATTTTTAAAGAGGCCTGCAACTCTGGCATTCGGCTATTGCTCTGGACATAATAGACGTTTCCATGAAGACCACCTAAGACAATATCGGTATAATACATGCATTTCCGCTGTTGAACCTACTTATTTAACGGACCAAACTTCCAGTAGCACCAGTTGTGTTTCCAGGAGGCTACTGCAACAGCTGTTATTGGGTAAGGTGGATCAAGATGATGGGCCTTCATAATGATCTGTTGGTTAACTACATCTCCTGAGCCAAAGATTAGTAACCCTTTCACCTGCCATGACATCCAGAAAGATCTGTACTCCAGTTTTGACAAGATACCAGGAGTTTTGATATGTGAACCTTTTCTTTTCTTTTGTTGTTTAAACCTAAATAAATTAATCGTGCTAGCTTCATATTTTAATAACGGAGAATGTATAATGCTATCAACTGCATTCATCTTTGTACTTGCTAAGATCTGTTTAACTTTTAGCATTTTTTGTTTATTTGAATTATTACTGCTGATTTATTTCTACTTTTATTTGTGTTGCCTCACCTTATGACTGATTCCGAGTTTACCCAACCACCGATCACTACTTCATATAGTTTAGTGAAGTTATCCGGTGCAGAGAGAAGAGCGATGTGCGCATCACCTGTGCCCATCACACGGAACTGTAAACAGGTGACGTTAGAAAGATCAACTGTCTTCACCATTTTGTATTTGTAGCCAGCACGGCTTATTACAACTGGAAAATAAACAGTCAGTTTTCGGTGTATAATACATGCATAGCCTGTGTCAGCACTGAACAGGAAGTGTTGATATCGCTTATTGTTCGTAGTCTATAGATACCAGAACAATGTTGTTCATTTAGTTTTTCACCGCCTGATTCATACAGTTAGAAGTCCATTTTCTGCACCCACCTGAGCTCAGATTGACTTGAGTAGACAAGGTAGGTTCTGTCCAAGATTGAACCGTTCTGCTGTGTGGATTATCGGCCTTTTGATTGTCCACTACTGCAATCCTGCTTTTTATACTTGAAGCGGATGACAGTTTCCCATCACCATACACCGTATGTTCATTTCTTATTTCTGAAGTTTGGAGATGATTCTCACGACGTCTTGACAGCACAAAGGAGAGCACCATTACCAAGCTAACCAACAGTGAAAGGGT
>JAXGGS010037001.1:1346-23930 GCA_035585475.1 Armandia brevis | reverse complement strand
GTCAAATTTTTATTTTACGAACCACCGGGAGGGTCATAATTTTTTTATTGGATTTTCAGAAAATTGCCCGGCCCTCCTTATGGGTAAATAATGACTCGACCCTAAGGGTTTCGAAGCATATTTCGGTGGTATTTGTTGTGAGGGAGTCAATATGGGGGATGTTATTTCAAAACTCTTGATTCATCTTTTTTTGTTCAATGTTATGTAGGGGCGGCAGGGTTTTTTTGAAATTATTATTTTGAGAAATAGGGGGCGGCAGGTTTTTTGTTGTTGTTTTTTTCTGTGAAATTGAGGGCAGCATTTTTTTTAGATATACCTAAAAAAAGAGGGGTGGGGGGATCTCAGGCCCATGCAGGCGGGGGCCTGAGAAACAACTTGAGAAACAACTTTTATATGCCTTACATGCAATTGTTCTATCAATTCTATGAACAAATCAACTCCAAATATGCCAAAAGTTTACAGTCACAGTGTATCATTATAATTATGCATCTAAACCACATAGTCATTAATTGTTCTCATCATTGATACAGCATGGCCAAACATTTGCCTAATACTCAGCAGTACTTACAGTAAATGATTAGTGTGTTGTAGTTCCTCCAATTTCTTTTCTGTTTGTTCCATCCATTCCTTATACTTTTCTCCTAATCCCATTTTTAACTGTTTGAAAAGCAATCAAATATGTTTGACAATGGTTGCTCCCTTTTAACACTGGTACTAGGTTTAGTCAAATTACCTCTACTACTTCATTTTTAAAACGAAACTACTTGAAATGCAGCAATAACCCTTCATTTTTACCTTCAGATTTAATTTTTCTTCATTTTCACACCACTCTGCCTCTTTTACACTTAATTCTATCAGTAAACTTTCAGCACGCTCAGATAAGCTGGCATTTTCCATCATGCACACACAATTTTCTGCCTCTAGTTCCCCAATTCTCTTTTTCAATTTTCTGATTTCTTCATCGTTATTCTGTATTGTAAAACATCTTTAACATTATCATTAAAAACAAAAGGGACAAAAATAAAGTGAGTTTGAATATTGATAGCTTTTATTTGTAAAGGTGAATGTAAATTACTTTTAAGATGGCAGAAAATAAATATGAATACATTGGTTTATACAATTCTTAGTGTTTGGCCTACCCCAGAGGGTAAGATGTTTTACCATAATGTAGCAACCTACAAGCCAGGTATTGATACATTAGATGCTTTATTTGCAGTTGTTATCGAATAGCCTGCTTTTTGAGTAGACAAAATATATAAAAGATTGGGAATAGAGTGTTTAACACCCCTGGAGCAAATACATTGCTTCAAAAAACTTATTGCTGTAATTGTGAAATGAAGATCTTTATATGATGGATCAAACTCAATAACAGCCCTAGAAGTCATCAGTCTAACCCATGAATGAATCAGAATTAAATACCATTTGGATGTATCCAAGGGCCTAAAAGGGAGTGTCCCATTACTCAGCACAATCATGCTTGTATTCATTTCAATCCTTACTATACAGTATAAGCCCGTTATCTCAAAGTTGGGGGGAACAGGATAAATACTTCGAAATATCCGAAGTTCGAGATTCCCAAAATTGATTGAATCATACTGATTCAATATACAGAATTTGTAAATGAAAAAAATTATTTGAATAATGTGCTGTAAAGACATGACATTTGCATTAATTGAATTGAAATGTGTGAAATCATGATGGGCAATCGCCGTTTGTCAGTGATTTTGACTTTGAAATCACCGACTGCATTTGTCGGTTAGGCTTTTGCATATTTCAAATTCACATTTGGAGAGGTTTGAGATGAATGATTTTGATTGCACTGATATTTGTCTCAAGGAACAAACTTGGGGTTCCAGATGGCCTAAATTTCGACATATCGCAGTTCAAGATATGGGGAGTTGTTAACATTAATTAGTACTTTAAGGTACTGGGACCTTCCTCAAGATATCCAAATGTTCAAATATTAGTGAATGAAGGATAAAGTGATGACATGTTGTGAAAATTTGGGATCTTGTACAGGATGCCACTCATTGGTTAATGGGACCAAAGAAACATATGTGGCATGAAGTTAACAACAGACAGGGACTCTCAATCGGTAAATCTTGTCTTCAACTATGCCCAAAACAGTTGGAGCTAACAGTTAACAGGTATCACAATTATTCACTAAAAAGATCACAAGGAGAATTAACGACACAAAGGAAGTGTCTTGTCATATTGAAACATTGGTAACAGGCAAACATTTATATAGTTCTTGTAGAATTATGAAAACTGAATCATATACTGTAATTGTAGCAGATGAACTGGCATTCTGGATGTCGTCAGAAAATTTGTTCTTCAGATCTATAATTGCTTGTTTGCTGCGAGCTTCGTTATCCTTCAACTGTTTTTCTAAATCAGCAATTCTAGTAGTGTTTGAGTCCCTGAAATGATTACTAACATTGTAAAAAAGTTTTAGAGGTGAATGCCATGCAGCATTATCTCTTGAGGCATTAATAAATATTTCCTCAAAGGCTTTGGGGAAATACAAATATTGACAATTCAGAGTCAGAAGAAAGCGTTTAAATTAGACCTTATATAGACTCACCCGTATTAGATGTCAGATGATAACAGTAAGGTGTATATGGGAGAAGTTCTATTCCCGGTCCCTTATTTGGGGATTTATTCCATACAAGGGCAATTGGGTTGTGTGTGTTACAAGGGGGCTCTCAGGGAATGGGTGCGTCGGACAAAAACATGGCGTGTGTTGTGGAAGGAATGGGGTCTCTCAGGGAATGGGTGTGTCAGAGGATATCTTGGTGTGTATTACGGAGGGGGGGGGGGGTAGATCTCAGAGAATTGGTGTGTCAGAGGATATCTTGGTGTGTATTTCCGAGCTCTCAGGGAATGGGTTTGTCAGAGGATAACTTGGTGTGTGTTTCAGAGGAGGGGTTGGGGGCTAGGCTCATTTCTATGTTGTTTTTCGTCCAGGGAAGATGGGGGCATTCACAATTGGATAAGAACAGGCCCTTCTTATTTGTGAAAACCTTGATTCTGGTAAAAATAGAGGGGGGGGGGCAGTTATTGTATAACCAAGGTGCCTAAAATGTCCCACTTTAAAGGTGACAGGGCTGTGGCCTTCTTATTTTATAAATAATTAAGTGCTCTCCCCTCCTAAAGTTAAGCCAAGCGACTATCTGAACAAATATTTTTCTAGGTGTGGTAGAGCTGATGAACATTGCACTTTTGAGAATGGGATTCTTACCTTGCACCTAGGTTTGGTGCATTGATTTCAAGCAATTCTCTTTCTCGCTTTACAACTGTGGTATTTTTGGCTTTCCTCAACTCATCTAATCTTTTTTTGTAATCAGTGACTTGTCCTTCCAACTACAGATAAAATCACAGCATATTACAATAGGTCTTCAATGTTAAAACTTTTCCTTGTATGTATAATTGATTGCTTTAGCTAAAGTTTTGTTTCTATTAACTTTGCACTAAAATTCTAAGCATCAGTAAATAATTTCACAATTCTTAAATCAAATGGTAGGCCTCAAACTTAAGTTGTATGTGTACATATACTACAGTTTCAATACATGCTCACATTGTGAATAAGCATTGGAATAGCATTTATACATAACTTGCAGGGCCTATCTGGGAATGTATCTTTAGGTGCATTACTGTTTATTAAATTCAACAATCTGCTAGGTTAGAAAACAAGCACTTTTATTGCGCCAGTAAAAATCAAGTTTTCTTGACGGTAATAGATTTATTTGCACATAAAACTGAAATGGTTAAGTACAAAGGTGAGACAATTGATAATTCGGAACATGTCTATTTCACATTTCAGATCTCATTGAGCAGAAGAAACAATTATGCCTGCAACAACAAGTCTTCGTGGCTGTCAGACAGATGTACTGTTGTTATTCATGTGTATCTTCACTTTTAATGCACATGTATTTGTCAAAGATACTGTACTTTATAACGACAGCATTTCATCTGATTCTACAAGGTTAACTTAAGATTCTGCTCATGGACCTTGGTGTACATGCCATTGCAAAACTTAGCTGTGACGCAGCCCAGTCATGTGGGCCAATCAGGAGCCCTGCCAGCTTGTGATGTCACATATACTGCCTACATTTTACCCAAGATGCTGCAGGGTTTTATGAATGAAATTCTTCAAGGGTCAAGTATATGTGCTTCTACAATTAGACCATAGTAAGAGAGTAGTGTGGGTTTCATTTACCACAGAGAAATGTCAACAACAGCGTATTTTTAAGCATGTAACTAGCCCTCGCCACGACTTGCTATAAATTGAATATTAAATTGTGTTTATAATGTAAGCAGGCAAACAGGGCCAGCTTAGAAGATTGCCACTTATTTTTATATACTATTGATCTACTATTTTAATCTAAGTAATAAAGAATGACATTGTGCCCACAAATCATGCAAGTTAAAATTTATGATGTTACAGGTGCAGCTGAAGTGTGTAAGGCCCCATAATTGTTATAAGTTGTTTCTCAGGCTTTTATTTGCCTGAGACAAAGAGTGCGGGCGGCAGGTCAATTTTTTTGTATTTTATTTTTTGCTGCGAAAAAGGGGGCAGCAGGGTTTTTTAAATATTTTTTTTCTGCGAAAAAGGGGGCGGCAGGATTTTTTTAAATTATTTTCGCCGGGAATTTAGGGGGTCGGAGGGCCCGTAAATTAGTAGGGGCGGCAGGTGCCTTTTTTTTAAAACATTTGGCCCCATTTTAAGGGGTTTTAGGCACATTAAGGGGGTATTCCTTGGGTAAGAGTTGGTTTGGGGGATATTTATTTTTTATTTTACCATTTTTTTTTTTCTTCCTTGTCAATTAGGGGCGGCAGGTTTTTTTTATAATTTTTTTCTGAGAAGCGGGCGGGGCCTGAGAAACAACTTATTAATTTTATATGGCCTAATCATACTTGAATCGTCCCATTTGCATCACCTTATTATTGTGACTCATGCAGTGTGTTAACAAGCATAAGTTCTCAATTCATACCCATTGGGTTAGGCCACTTGGAAATCTGTCTGTTTACTCAGTTCCGTCCCTTGGAGGATGGTGATATTCTTAGGCGCTAGTTTTATGCAACTTAGGTCTATCTTATTTCAATAGCTGATGCCCTTGAGTTTGTATGCTCTGAAGAAGTACTGTGGAGATTTATATTCCTTTTGTTTATGACTCTTCCTGCACCAACCACACTTAAAGATATATACATAGAGTTATAAGTACAACAAGAACATTTACTAAAGTACACAAATACAAAACCTCTTTGATCCGAGCTTTTAGCCCAGCCACATCATGTCCTGATTCCTTTCCTTTATTCATTCTGAAAAATAATAATTAAAAGCTTCATATGGATGACATATCGTTATAAAATATATCAAGATAAAGCAGGCCCCAGAACCCCAATCCTGGTTTTATTATGGTGACCCCTCATACTTGTATTAATTTTTGATGAACCTTTGGTTTGGCCAAAGACTATGCCTTCATTATATTATTGAAACTTAAATTACAAAGCAAGGCAATTATTTTATATTTCATTAGCATTTACCTGTCATTAACGGGTCAGTCAAGTACCACAGACATAGTGAGAAAGCCTTCTATAGGCTTTTCCTGTGGTACCTTGCAATTGTAAATAGAATAATGCAATTGCAATCCGATTTTGACAGATCATAAAAAGAAAACCACACTCATGTGTGTTAAGTCTAGGTTGCGGACAAATGTAGAAAATAAAATGAGCTTTCAAACATTTTCATGTACCTGTGTTTGCTTTTAACTGTTGACGAAATTGTGAGACTAAAGGATAACATTGTTGATTGCCTAGAATAGTAATATGATACATGTATATTAGAAATGTTTCAATTTTTTCTAACTCATATTGTTTCAAGAATGTACAACATTCAATCTGTTTTAAAGGGAAAATGATTCCAAATTTAAGGCCAACCTGCATCATGAGCTGAACCCAGTATTTATGCAGAGTGGTCGGCTTAATCAAAATTTATCTCATCATTTTATCATCTTAAACATCTAACACCTTACTCGTTCAAATCAATTAAGTACTATTTAATTAGAGCTTAAACAGAGCTATAGCTCTTTTAGTAAGGTGTGCCAGAGATCAAGTGATCAGCGACACACTTGGATCAATGGCATTATTGAGATATGCAATTACAGGGTACACACAGAGGAAGCCTAGAGAGGGCTTTCTCGCTACATCTGCATGACATACCCCAGAAAAATCCTATAGAAATCAGAAGGCAGTCAACCCATGTTTATTAAACCAACCTTACTGACAAAAGTTGTGACAGCTAGTGCTTGAGTATCACATAATTCGTGTTATTGTTACCTTTGTAATTCGTCAATTGTTATATATTACTACAACTTAATCGTTTTCCAATAAGCATCACAGGTACATTGTTAATTATCATTATTGCAGTCAAGTAGTAATTATCGGTTCTTTGTAACATCACCATTCCAATTGTACAAGGTACAAGGTTGTGCTGCCATTTTGTAAACAATCAGACGACCCGCTTTGTGACACTTGTTTTCGACTCAAGAATGTTTCAATAATAGTACGTATGTCAAACAACACTAAACTAAGTATCGAAAGTGTTTGTGAATCAGCTAATATAAGTATCAACCAGTAAATCCCCATAATTTAATATCTCTCATTAGATCAAATCCCAACTTGTTAATCTCATGACCTTTTGTTAACCTATTGTTTATCTGTTTCCAGAAATTCGTTAACAAATCTCCACAAATGTTCGTATCGAATTGATTCTGACTTCTCGGGGAAACTTTCGTCAGTAATTCATTAAAGACATTTTGTAAATCTACGAATTATCAAACATGGATGGAGACGGTGCAAATAGACACTCACTGGCGTCTAAGGTCAAAGAAATGCTTGCCCAGTCTACAGGAGCCGTATATGAAGACGCTTTCTAACAGTTAAGGGTTTTGAGCCAGGATATTGCTGAGGGAATACAACAAGTTGGTAATTGTGAAATTTTAGCTGAATGGTTTGCCAGATGGAAGACTCAATTAAGTGATCTCTACAAGTTAGAGGAAGAGGTTCGTCGTCATCTTCGTCTCGAGCTTTTACAGCAACACGACGGCGAATTCGCTCACCGAGTGGAATTCCTTCATGGTATAAGAAAAGAAGCTAGAGAAAACTTCGCCCCACCTCCCACTCCGGGAGTGCCACCTTCGGCTGATGTCCGAGATCACACCATCAATAAGCTCAGAAGAGAGGCAAGTGATGTTATGCGTGAAATTCAATTAATCACTCAGGACATTGCGAAAGCCAGACAAAGTATGGAAGCGCTTCGCCCGCCTCCACTCGTCACTGTTGCAGCCTCTACTGCAGCAGCACCTGTCATTACGGTTTCATCAAACAATCCGGCCTCACCCAGTGTTGCATCTTCGACTGTTGTTCCTGCAACTTCGAGCACACAACAAATGATGTCTGATACACAGCCAGCTGCAGCTTCGTATCCACTACAGATCTGCTTCAACAAATGGCTAAGGCCATAACAAAGTCAGCCGACAAGAAAAATCGGCTGCCAGTGATGGAGCCAGAGACCTTCACTGGGGACTTACTCAAATTCCCTGTATGGATAAACTCTTTTGAGGGTTTAGTTGAAACCCAAGCCAAAGCCATGCCCGAGTGTTTACATTACCTGGGCAAATACACATCGGGCCCTGCTCACAATGCTATAAGTGGTTATTTAGGGCTGCAGGCGCCAGACACTTATTGTCAAGCCAAGGCTGTTTTGCAGAAGAAGTTTGGTGACCACATGAAGATTGCTGATGGTTAACGCCAGAAGATCAATGCGTGGCCTGCAATTAAAAAGGCAGACCCCGTAGTACTTGGCAGATACTCCGATTTCTTATGGCAGTGTCACGCTGCCATGAGTTCAATTGGTAATCTTTAATTTTTCAATAATGTCGATGAAAATGATCGGCTGACCAGGAAATTGCCAACGTTCTTAGCAGATCGCTGGAACCATATCATACACAAGTGGAAATACAGCACTGAGCATCAGAGAGAAATTGGCGAGGTGAGATGCCAATATCCACCCTTTGAAACTTTTTGTTCTTTTGTACAGGAAGAGGCTAGCATCTGCGAAGCACCGTGTAATTTTCACACCACAGAAAGCTCGTCCCCTGGAGGCAAAAAGAAGTTAACTACATTTGCCAGGAGCGCCGAGCCCAATGCATCATCATCACTGACCTTCGTACCTAGTTGTGGTTATTGTAAGGGCACTCAATTCATCAGCAGCTGCACGGTGTTTTTGAATAAACCACCTGAAGAAATCAAAGAATATGCGAGGGCCAAAGGTTTATGCTTTGGCTGCCTTCAAAGAGGACACTCATGTCGATTGTGTGGGAACAGGGACCCAACGTTAATGGCGGGACCCGATGGAAACATTCCCAAGGCCTCTGCTTCAAAGCCAACAGCCAGCGCGCAGGTACATCAATTAATCTCGGATGAACCAGCTTTGAATTCAATGATTGTGTAAGTCGCCTTGTCAATGAATGATGACGAAGGACAGAGTGTGTTAACATACACCATTTTAGACACACAGTCTCAAATTGATCACAATGTCAGACCAACAAATAGTCGACAGTGCGGTGGTACATGGAATTAAAGTATGTGGTATAGTGGAAACTGTCCAAATAGATTTGCCTAAATGCTACACACACGCTCGACTACCAGCCAACCGGACAAATATGCCTAAATTTGACTAGGTATATAGTTGGCCGCATCTGCGTCACGTTTCCGGGCAACTGGCACCTTATCAGGAGGACGTGGAAATAGGTTTGCTCATCGGCTCAGCCGCACTTCTACCATGGGAGTGTGCATACAACATCATCCACCATCCTTATGGAATTAGAACTGCGCTCGATTGGAGCGTCATGGGAATGATGAGCCCTAAGATTGGTAATGTCGGACATTACACCTTTACCTTTCACACCGCTGTCAAAGAGATATCCACAAGGGACATTCACAGTCTCTTTAACCAGGGATTTTGAGATACCAATGACGATCGTGTACTTTCAGTTAACGATTGCAAGTCTTTGAGCATGATGGAGCAGCAGATACGCTTCGAGAGTGATGGACATTACTCACTGTCTCTGCCATTGAAGATCCAGGAACCACAGTTGCCTGACAATCGCTTCTTGGCTGAAAGATGCCTACACAGTCTGGGCAAACGATTCAAGGGAAATTCCTCCTTTAAAGAAGATAATACTCAATTCATGCAAGATATGATACAGGCGGGACACGCAGAGTCAGGACCACCTCTAAAAGATGAGGACAAGGGCAAGGTTAACTTTGTCACGCACCACTGCGTATATCATCCGAAAAAGCTTGGTAAAATACGCGGCATGTTCAATTTCAGCAAGGAAATGCAAGGAAGATCCCTGAGCGACGAACTATTGACCGGACCCAACCAGATTAATAATTTGTCTGGCGTGTTGTTGCGCTTTAGAAAAAACGCTATAGCCATCAGCTGCGATGTCCGCAAAATGTTCTACCAGGTGAGGGTACATGAAAAGGATCAACATTTCTTGCAATTCCTCTGGTACCTAGATGGGGATGAGAACAAGGAGGTGCTGGAATATTGGATGGTGGTGCACCCTTTCCGCGCCACGAGCAGTCCAAATAGCGCCAACTTCATCTTCGAGAAAATGGCAGAAAATCAAGTAGCGAATTTCAACGAGAATGTGGTGCAATTCATCTTGCACGATTTTTATGTGGATGATGGTCTCATCTCGGTCCACACGCAGGAAGAAGCCATCACGCTGATTTTTGACAGGCACGAGTTGTGTAAGTACGTTTGTTTCTGGCTAAAAAAATTTCTTTGTAGCGAAGCAGATGTGATGGATGCCATACCCCCCCCCCCCCCCCATCTTCATGTCGAGCAAGGGAAAGTCGTGAATTTGTGTAAAGATAGCTCGCACATGGAACATTCTGTCGGAGTAGAGTGGCACCTGACCAACGATTGTTTTTAAAGTTCATGATTACCGTCAGCGACAAGCCCATGACAAGAAGAGGGATGCTCAGCTGCATCAGCTCAGTGTATGACTCTTTGGGCCTGATTTCCCCAATAGTGTTGAAAGGCCGGCAGCTGGTACAGATCCTGACGAGAGATGGAGCTGGCTGGGATGATCCAGTGCCACCCGAGATCGCCGCAGCCTGGGCATGCTGGATAGAAGATCTTAAGCAACTAGCCACGATACAGATCCCCAGATGTTATAGAGACAACATCAATCATCATTTGCGAACCATCGAGCTGCATCACTTTTGCGATGCCAGTCAAACTGGCTATGGCGCAGCGTCTTATTAGCGAATGATTGACGAGTTTGGTGAAGTCAACATGTGTCTGGTGATGAGCAAGTCTTGCGTCATACCCAACAAAGCCGTAACCATACCACGGCTAGAGCTGCAGTCGGAGGTCTTGGCCACTAAACTGGCCACCTTCGTGGACCGAGAGCTGGATTATCCAGAAATCACCAATGTGTATTTGACCAACAGCATGATCACTTTAGGGATCTGTCAAATGATGCCAAACGCTTTCAGGTATTTGTAGCCAACCGGGTACAGCGAATACAGTCACTAACCAACAAAGAGCAATGGTTTCATGTAGCAACAACCCAGAATCCAGCTGACCTGGCATCAAGCGGTGCCACAGTTCTCGAACTCAAGTCTTCGGACTTGTGGTGGCACGGACGGCCATTTCTGGGCCTCAAGTTATTGCCTGACAACGTACATGTGGTCGAAGACCTTCGTGAGGACGACCCTGAAATCAAACTGGTAGCCATCATACATCAGCTCGCCATCACCATTTTGAATGCTTATTGTCACTTTGTCCACCGTCGAGGCCCAATAAGAGTGCTTAGGTGCGACAGAGGCACCAACTTCGTCGGCAGCGAGATGGACTGCTCCTTGGCTGAAATGAATCACAACAAGATTGAAGCCGAGCTACAGGAAGGAAACTGCGACTGGGTGAGATATAAGTTTAACGTACCTCACGCCAGCCACATGGGAGGCGCCTTGGAGCGACTGCTGGGCGCGGGGCAACATTCTCTCGAAGGACTTCTTTCGACCACAGTGAGAGGCTCGATGACGAGCTCCTCCATACATTGGTAACAGAGGCCGAGAGTATTATGAACTCACGTATGTGGATATGGAGAGCCCCAATGCACAACAGCCGATGTCACCACAACAGCTCCTCACCTTGAAACACAAGGTAGTCATGCCCTTCCCGGGTAACTTTGTTCACAAAGGACCTATATTGCTACCACAGATGGCGCACCGTCCAATATTTGGCAAACCAGTTTTGATATTGGTGGCAGAGAGAGTTCTTGCCCACACAACAAGAAATGGCAGGAAGTACAGCCTGATCTACAGATAGATGACGTCGTCATGTTGGTAGAAGACAACATGCCACATAACAAGTGGAAGCTTGCTAGGATAACTGGCGTTATCACTAGCCAAGATGACAAAGTTCCCAAGGTTGTCGTCAAAAATACCACCGGCTCTTATGAACGCCCTATACAGAAAATGGTTCTGTTAGTAAGACTGCGCGAACACTTGGATGAAGAAGCACCTGATCAATGAACAGTTTATCGAGTAAATTGTCGAGATTAAATGCAATTGTAATTCGTTAATTGTTATATATTATTACGACTTAATCATTTTCCAATAATCATCACAGGTACATTGTTAATTATCATTATCGCAGTCAAGTAGTAATTATTGGTTCTTTGTAACATCACCAGATGGCGCCAAGTAAAAAAATGTGACGTCACACATTCCAATTGTACAAGGTACAAGGTCGTGCTGCCATTTTGTAAACAATCAGACGACCCGCTTGGTGACACTTGTTCCAATAATAGTATGTATGTCAAACAACACTAAATTAAGTATCGAAAGTCTTTATGAATCAGCTAATATAAGTATCGACCGGTAAATCCCCATAATTTAGAAAATATATACACCCTCGTTAGAACAAATCCCAACTTGTTAATCTCATGACCTTTATTTACCTATTGTTTATCTGTTTCCAGAATTACGTTAATAAGTCTCCACAAATGTTTGTATCGAATTGATTCTGACTTCTCGTCGTAACAGAAGTACATGCATCTCTGATGAGCATACACTTGGTAAATAAAGATAATAAGCTTGCGCTTGAATATACTTTCATACGCTTTCATTGTCACTTCCATTCATAATATGTACATAAAAGAATGTGAGTGTATACTTTTGTATATGTTATAAATTTGACTATTGGTACCTGTGGTATCCTGGGACTCACCTATGGGCAAATTTGAGGTACCAGGAAAAGTCGAGCTTTATTCGTCTTTCTTTTGGTTGGTTGGAGAAGCAATAATAGTTACAGCATATTTTCTAATGTACTCCAAGTAATACGAAATATAATTCCAAAGGAACAGCTGTCTCCGGTGATGGCAACGCAACTAAAAGTTTGTTTACTCGATTATTCATGAAGTAACCTTGACCTTGAAACAGGCTGAAGTTAGCTAGTTTTGACTCATCTGTAAAATCATAAATAAACAGTCAAAAGCTACATTATTTAGTTTTCTATCCATTTTTGCAGTGTGGGTGACTTATCATGTACGCAGGAGAAAAAAAAGGAAAAAAATAAGTTTTTCACCGGAAGTTCATTATCATTCGCAAACCCACGGCCATATTTGAAGCCGATAGAATCCATAGGAAAGAGACATACCAAGCGTTGGTAAATCTTCCTTCATCTGGACGTCTGATGCGGTAAATACCTTTTGCTCAACGAAACTCAATACTGTACTTATCTGTGGTTCAATTAATAAGAGGAGTTTGTAGCTTCTCGCTATATTAAAACGGATATTCTGAGTGCAAATTTAGTTTAGTCTGTCAGTCTGGTATGTTTGAGATGAACGCCACTTTTTGTGACACTGTGGAATGTTCGCTTATGGTTAGAGAATATCACCAAACTCAGAATATGTCAACAAAAGAATGTACATTTGATTCTACATGGGTGCATCGTGAGCATCCTAACGCGTGTTCTACCTGTCCCATAATATTTTATGTTGATAGTAAACTTTTGCCTTCGGAACAAACTGTCCTTGTAAACAATGGAATAATTTTGAATTTAAATTTGAATGATATCAAAAGTAGATGTTGATGGCTGTGTGTGTTCATGATTTCGTGGTTCGCATTATTATATATATGTAAATGATATACAATTAGTGCTCTTTGAACCAATAAATTACATTCTCTGTATTTTGAACCATATTATTATTTATCTGTTTTCTCTTGATTCGTTGTTTCAGATTAGAAGTTTTCACTGCTAACACAGTGGATTTGACCATTTCATCTAGTACGATTTATTCGAAGTGACATCTCTGGCCCAAAAAGTAACATTGTTCAGTGTTTGTTCAGTTCTTAAATCGGTGGTGTGGTGCTCGGACAGACGCATTGTAGGCAGCGCCACAATGGCGACCAAAGTCGAAAACAATTCCACGAATCATACCACTATGGACGCAGCTAAAGCTGCGACAAGGTTTGTCTTGTTACTTTCTTATCCCTCAAAAGCAGATGGTCTTCCCCGATCCGCTTACGACTAAGGGTTAAATGCATGGACGTGCTGAATATGTATATGTCAGGCTTGCACCGATAATGTGTGAAGAATTTAATGGATTTATCAATGACTTACTTACACCATCCTTCGTCTGTTTCTTTCCAGTGATGACAAAGGATGGAGATCCAAATTGAAGATTCCGCCAAAGGATCACAGGATACAGACTTCGGTAAGTATGAGCAGCAGAATAATATTCTGGCATGATGTTCATTTGATGATTTGATATCTTAATTAAATAGTTCTGGCACTCTATAAAATGTATTTGTTTCGATGTCTTAAATTGTATCCCTTGCGTACTAAGGACGTCACCAACACCAAAGGAAATGAATTCGAAGACTATTGTCTGCGACGCGACTTGCTTATGGGTATCTTCGAGAAGGGTTGGGAAAAGCCGTCTCCAATTCAGGAAGCGAGTATGCCAATCGCACTGACGGGACGTGACATCTTGGCCAGAGCTAAAAACGGTACTGGCAAAACTGGTGCTTATGCAATCCCAATTTTAGAACGAGTTGATACGTCCAAAGATGAATTACAGGGTAAGTACACCTGACCCTTATGATAACATCCAATAGACACAAATATATGAGATTTTCAAATACACTATATAAAGTGTGTGGTTGTTTAAACAAGGCATGTCAAAACTATCAATTTAAAATCTGTCCACGAGTTAATGTTGGTGGTCTGGAATTCGAGTCAATTTAATCGGTCATTAAATGTTTGTCCTTTGGTTTTTTATAGCTATGATCATCGTCCCCACCAGAGAATTAGCCCTCCAGACTAGTCACATTTGTATCGAACTTAGCAAGTATCTAGGTTGCAAATGTATGGTTACCACTGGTGGCACAAATCTGAAGGATGATATAATGAGATTATATGATCCAGGTAGGTCTAGAACATATATCTTCCAGCATTATGGACTAGATTGCATTTTTCTTTTTCTGTATACCGTATTACCAATAACGTTAATGTACATTTTCTTCTACAGTGCATGTTATCATTGCAACGCCAGGAAGAATTCTCGACTTAATGAACAAAAATTTGGTAAAGACCAGCAAATGCGGAATGTTAGTTTTAGATGAAGCCGATAAATTACTGTCCCAGGACTTCAAGGGGATGCTCGACAGCATAATCAATCACCTGCCATCTGACCGTCAGATTTTACTCTACTCTGCTACTTTCCCCCTAACTGTTGAACAGTTCATGGTAAGTTGTTTCTGTAGCCAAACGTTCGTTTATCGATTTCACCAATTGAAGGGTTTGCAACTGCAATGCGTTATCTCGAGTTATATCTCTGTATTTGCTGTTTACAGAGGAAGCATTTGGATAACCCATACGAAATAAACTTGATGGATGAACTCACGCTGAAAGGAGTGACTCAGTATTACGCCTTCGTACAGGAAAGACAGAAAGTCCATTGCTTAAATACTTTGTTCTCCAAAGTAAGTACCGTTACCTTTCTCATATGTATAATAATCTGCTCGTGTAGGTAAACTTTGGTACGTTATAACACGCACTAATTCGCTCATCACACTTCCAGCTTCAGATTAATCAATCCATCATATTCTGCAACTCGACACAAAGAGTGGAACTGCTTGCCAAGAAGATTACAGAATTGGGATACTCATGCTTTTACATTCATGCCAAGATGAACCAACAACACAGAAATCGTGTTTTTCATGATTTTAGGCAGGGATTGTGCAGAAACTTAGTTTGTTCAGGTAAGAATTATAATAGAAAACATCACCACATTTACCGAATAACTGTAGATTCCTTTCATTTGAGTTATTAAATGTACGTATAAGCCAATTTTCCCCCTTTCAGATTTGTTTACCCGAGGTATCGACATTCAAGCTGTAAACGTCGTTATCAACTTCGACTTCCCAAAACACGCCGAGACCTATCTGCACAGAATCGGTCGATCTGGGCGTTACGGCCATTTGGGAATCGCTATCAATCTTATCACTTATGAAGACAGGTATACGCTCGTGTTTTTCTCACAGAAATGCCTACATTTAAAAAGCGAGTGATAAGTCCATGGCTTTGTTTTTACTGTTGTGTTGTATATGTACTTTCTTTAACTTCAGATTTTCTCTGCACAAGATTGAGCAGGAGCTTGGGACAGAGATCAAACCTATCCCTAAAACCATCGACAAGGCCCTCTATGTTGCAGAGTATCACACTGAGCCTGAGCCCGAGATGAATGATGCAGAGATTGCCCAAAAGCGCGAGGCTCTCAAAGGGCAAAAATAACTGCAATGTGAATCCCAAATACAATTTCTCTGCAAACTTCTTTGACACAGGACATGGATTGCAAAATGGAAAGGCATAAATGGAAAGCCGTAGTATTTCAACATCATCAACCCAAACTTATTTATTCCGAGGATGATTCGTTTGAAGCGTCACTGTTAACAGTGGTATAGACTTCATATCTAGTGTCTAGTTTATCAAGTGAATTTGCTGACCTTGCTCATTGTCTACTCGGAAACTGAATGGTCAGTTTAAGACAGTCCTTGTTTGAAAGAAGAAACACTTTGCATAGACATGGCGCGAGATAGTCACCATATCTTTTGTCTTCACCGCTAACTCCACGGGACGTGAACAAAGACAGCTAGATGGGAAGCGATCACCCGGATTTGAAATACTACGCTTACCTCTCTATCAGCCTGTTCACATGAAATTCACGAAACTAAGTTTATATTTCTGTCCATATCGACGATGGAAGGCGTAGTTGTACAGGTTTGTTATAGACCGAGCATTCGAAAAGTATGGAAGCTATGAAGCAGAATTTTGTAAAATGCTCACATCGTCTTCATTCCCAGCTAATAGAAATCTTAATTGACAAAACTCGTTAAGCAAGAGCGTGTTAGAATGAAATTTCTTGCTTCTCCACTGCCATGATTGCCCAAGTAAAGTGACTGATCGAGTCGGATAATAATAAATACGTCATTGGTCTTATCAATATATGTATATGTATGTGAATACCTGTGTCATGGAAGAACTAGGGAAACACATGTATTGGCCTCAATAGAAAGCTATTTATTTCATAACGTAGATCTTAATCCATTTTGGTTGATACAGCTTTGGCAGTTATTGTAGATTCAAGTACATTTAAACTCTTGTCATAAGGGCTGCAGACTTCATAAGTCTGTTCTAACACAGGCAGCTAGTTCTTTGACGGGAGTGTTAACACACTTCGTTACATGGATTATGCTTGAATGTCTTGGTGTATATGTTGCTTGACGAGAATTGTGGGATTTTGTAAAGGCTATATTATAGATATTATTGTAACAAACACACACAACTTCATGTCATTTACATTGTTTTTAAGTTAAAATCGAAATAGTTGTCTATTTGCTAAGAGAAATGTTCGTTGGCAATGACCGAATGAATTGCACAATTATTTCATGATAACGTAATATCTCTTGTTTAAAACCACCCCCTGTTTTTGGAAAGCAACTTGACCGTAGTTCGTATTTGTAGATGTTTCCTTTCAACTATTGTAAAGATTCGATTGTGTATTTAACTGAAGTTTGAAATTGAAATGGGCACATCACGCGGTGCAAAGCGGTTTGTTCTGTGAACACTGAATGCTCGTGCTAAGAAACTTAAGCAGACCACAGCACACCTGCGTGTATTTGTACCTAATTTATATAGCTTCGGCTGAATTGTTCATATGTTCTTCGAATGACTCTAGTTGCAAATTGTTTACAACGTAACATAAGAATTGCAACTTTGACGAGATAAGTGTTTGTTAGCGAACTATCTTGTTTATTTTGACTGCGAAATATGCGTGACACCCTTTGTTGCTGCCTCCCTTATGAAGGGTGAAGGGTATTTTATGCATATATAATCTTGATGATCATTGTATATAAGTCTGAATTGTGAGACCAAGGAGTTAACTCATACTGCACCAGGACTGCTTGCTAGGATCGATAATCGCTTGAGAAAAAAATCTTAAGATATTCTCGCACTCCTTGGTGACGCATGAGCGATCATCCTTGGTAGATATATCGTGTATTTTTGTATCATGTTCATGAATTCATCGGATGTGTGGTATGTATTGATGAAAACTGATTGTACAGAAAACCTACATTGTATTGCACTGTTCAATGAACAGCATCGGTAGCTAATGAGTGAAATAGGACTGTCTACCCTGAAGTTAAGACAAAACGTACCATTTGGGGTGTGCTTATCATCAGTATTATACTACCATCATCCATCTATCATTCTTCGTCATACATCGTTGTGCTCATAGAATGTTTGGTTTTAATGTGATCATTTAAGTTGACAAAACGTGAAAGCTAGAAGTTACAAAAGACATGGTGCAGAGATAAAATACACTACTAAAATGAACACTAGGTATACTAAACATTTAATGAACACGTGCTCATTCATAGCATCATCCTCATCTGCTTACATATGATTCATCTTCATCATCATCCATCACATATTGCATTATCATTGGCTTCTTTTCATCAAGTCACTATCATAGTCATCATCGTACTGTTTGTCAATGGCAAATAGAAGTGAAATGATTTCCAGTTCTGTCACATAGCAGCGATGGAGGCCATTATTACTCATTCATTGTTTTGACGGAACAAAATGTCACAGGAACTAAACAAATTTGAAAAAGTAAAGTGCCATTGCCTTAACTTAACATCAGGTGCAGAATTACTGGTACACATCTCAAAATTCCCGCCACAAGTCACACGGGAAACGATTTTCTAACTTGAAATAAACTCTACGTTGTATGTTTGCTAATTATCAGTGAACATACACTATCGAACAGTTTGTTACAAGACTAATATCGGGCACGGTTTGTGAACGGCTGGCTCGGAAATTTCGTGAAGCCGTTCTTCAATGTAGTCGTGCCCGTATACTAAAGCGTTGGTTTAGCCTTCGCTGTACGATTAAAGCTAACGCAGGCAGCAATACTCGCTTTGCGTAAGAACCTCAGGTTAGACATTCAATGGAGCTTTTATCTGGCGTCGATAACTCCTAAAATACAAGTTGTCATTATTTTGTATTTGATCTCAAGAACGATGCGGTGTTTATTGTGGAAACATCGTCCCCATACGAAGTAAAATTTAAAGTAGTGCTACATGGAAAGTAGTCAGAACAATTTACTCCCAAAGTCATGTACAATATCAGACATGCATCCGCTCGAAGATCATTATTGGAGAGATTGTTCAGTTGAGTTTATTCTGAGGCCTGCCCGATAGGTTCTCACCACCATAAATCAATGCTAAAGCTGTAATGGCTTCTGCGTCGCCCAGTCTTCCCGCCAAGGAACTAGGTTTAGTAATACAAATGAAATATATTGTGTTACACTTACTGGGCCGAGAGATGCAAGTCTGATTCAGGGACCAACTTGTCCTGATTTATTGCAGGGTCTCTTCCATTCTTCGCTTCCCATGTTGCCTTGTTATTATATGTTCAATATATGGTGCTTTATTGGTACGTTATCATTCCAACTAATATTCTCGCAACCACGAGAAGTATTGTCACATGTATTCCCACCCGAAGCCGTACTGTACCTACAGTTTTCATTTTACGCCTTATAGATTCAGTGTTGGTAAATTCTATATAGGAATGCTCTAATCAAACTAATCGGGGTGACAATATGCCAGACCTTGATCTTTAGTACATGGTTACCTCACATGCGAGGTTTTGTGTTCTCGGCTTCTTCAGTCAGGCAAATTATGAACTCTCATGGACGAAATTTACAAGGTTACGTACGTGTGAATGTTTTATCCAAGGCAACATGGATGAAGTGAGGCTATATTAAACGATTATGACCATTGATGAAGATTATCAGTAGGATGCTGGTCCTGTCATTGTGTGTCCATGAACGGTTCATTCGCTTTTCGCGATAAGTTTGAACATCTAGGAGAGAAATACTATAGCGCAGCAGGGCTTTGCTGATAATCGGATAAATTGTCATAATGTTTGAAAGAAAAAGTAAAAAAATAATACCAAAAAAAAATTACAAAAGTGTTTAGAAATACATTTTGGGTCTCAAAAATTTGAAAAAAAATTCTGGTAAATTCAATAAGTGATACGGAAACTTCCGGACCTGACGAGGACAGAATGAGGTTGGTAATGTAATAATTATGCGTATGTGCTGGTATAAAGAGTTCTCTAAGATTGTAAGTCGGGACTGGAATTTTCTGTTTGCTTGTTTTTGTAAGTAATGTGTCATTTGGGGAAAGTAAAGGAGAACACATAAACACATTTCGCTGTGTATTTCGATTCGACAAATAAAATTTTAAATACAAACATTTGCCTTATTTATCACTGTTTATCGAACATGTTTTTTAAGAGCGTACATGGAGATATGGAGATAATTTAATTATAGTGAACACATGTTACAACGAAACTATTTCTCTTCCTTCAAAGTCCTCCAAAAATAAAACGCTGAATAAATCGTTAAGAAAGTATGGATAAGCGCCGCATAGCCTAGAATTGTCCGGGCCGAAATTCACTTCCAAAATAACTGGTTGTATTTTACGATCACCTGATAGAAAAAAAGATTCACATTAATTTTCTTGCTAATAGAAGTGAAAATAACTTTCGCAAAAGTGACAAGATGACACCAACCATTAGAATCTTCCGTCCATTTAAGCATCACATCTATTCCATAAATAGCACGTGACTGAGGAGAATCCGCTATACCCATGGGCGGTGGCTTACTTACGGCTGCAGCAAACAACTCCTTCACAACCTCGTGTATGCTGGCCTAAAAAGACCACACGATCATTTATTAACGTGGTGTTTACAATTCACATAGTGGTTCTGTTTTCTGAAGTATTGGTTACTTACTTCGACGGCTGACCAACTGCATTGCGGGTACTGAGACTCTAACATCGATACAAACTCATTACAAGATACCTACATTTGGAAAGTAATATTAATTAACGCACTGATCAATGAAACAGAACATATGATGCTCAGTATGTTTGCTCAGCAGAAACTTGCTGAAACTTGCCTCTATTACACCGACATCTTTATACATCATCACCGTGAAATGCTTTTCAAAATCATCTAGATGGTCCAATGAATAAGCTCTGCGGGTGAAGTCAATAATCGAACTATAGTTTGAAGAATGATTCATGTCATCAGAAAACAGTCTACCGTATATGAAGTCACATATATATACTCACTTATTCGCTACTCTGACTGTGAACCGTTTGTGAATATTCATGGTTAGTGGATTCACACTAGACACCATCACAACAAAACGGAAATCAAATTTTAAGAATCCTTTATCGCCAACTTCTATTAATACCGGGTCTTCAATGTATTTACAAGCTATCTGTAGATTTAGTTTACAAACGGCTTATTAAAAGGAATCAATACAGCAATTCAATTGAAATGAATATATGAATTGTCACCCTACCTTAGGCCCTGTCTCTGGTAGCCTTAGTATATAATTTAAATTGTTGGTGATATGTGCATCAAGTGACCTGGTCAAATTCCATGGTTTACAAATCCAATGATTATCGAGCTCCCTAAAAACAATCTTAATTGAGCGCACAAATGCCATTTGATTCATTCGTTGATAAAACTATATTTTTTTTAATATGTACCTGTCTTCCCTCGCTTGAAAGTAGGAAACAAATTTTGGCAGTTCTGATACCAGGTTGAACGTGGTTTGTAACCAAACTGGTTTCCCGTCCAGTGTGTCTATGTCTATGGACGAGCCAACAGCAGCACGTCGTGCAACAGAAGACATCAAGTCCTTCACAGTCAGAACCATTTCCATAGGGTATTGGTTGATAAATTTGTGAGGTGTATCCTCACTGAATGACCTAAGAAAAAGATGGGTCTAATCTTTTCGGAAAATCGTATGGGTGGGCACAATTCAAAATACCCGGTAAGTACCGTATATTTAATCGTTCCTTGTATACACGATGAAACGATAGTACCCCGTCAGCACTTACTTAAAATCTCGTAAGTATGTTTGAATCCATATCACATCAGCCTCTTCTCGGTTGTCTACAAATTCAAAACGTGTGTCCGTTAAATAGTTTTTAACTTGGTCGACGTCAGAAAAAACCTTAACGTTGCGATCTTTGGCAAGCCCTGGGAATTTCATATCTAGATTTGGAAGAGTTTCATGTATCTTGTATTTCTGGAATGGAAAGTCACAATAAGGAATGTTTTAGTTAAAAACAACAACATATATAATCAGTTAGAAATTAAGCACTTACATTATAAAAGGATGCTTGTAGCTCATGTTGTTCAAAGCTCAGATGCATCATGTCCTCTGGTTGCCATGGTAATAATCGTATTTTTCTTTGGAGAGAATCGGTTATTCCCCCCAGGTAGTCGCGAGTAACTTCATCTATGAAATTGAAATAGTAGCCCTTTAAGAATGTATTTATATATTTGGACGTTTAAGTCATTCAATTGTGTTAGCTACATGCATAGGTATTTCAAGACATTGTTTCCACTCTCACCATTTTCGAGAAGATCTTTCACTGGCCACATCAATGTATATGATACTTGGCGAGGCACGTAACAAAATGGAACAGTTTTAAAGGTAGGGTTGTTAGAGTGTTGAATTCTGCTTCCAAATTCGTCCATTATATAAAACAATGGCACAGCTGATTCTGATCCCTGAAACGTTTGAAAAGAGGAAGTAAGAAACAGTTTTCGATAATTATTATTAATCTGTAGTGCAAATTTACTCGTGTTTAGCGCTTATATGCGGTGCAAATACCGGCAGTGAAAAAAAAGCCTTACCAGTTCAGCGTTTCCTATGTTGTATGTCTGGTTGAACCTATTTGTGAATAGAATAAGGCTTGAGCCTACATCTAAAGCGTTGTCATTAACATTACTGTAGTGCCAAAAACTAGCAAGTATGAAAATTTACGTATTGTGCTTCTAAAGGATGACGTTCATACAACTGATGTATCAAATAGAAATAAATATCGTGAACATAA
>JAXGGS010036890.1:4265-14848 GCA_035585475.1 Armandia brevis | reverse complement strand
CGGCGTCCGTGCGACAAGGTTGTTGACCTTGGTCTCCTTTTCTCCGTCAGTAATGCCCGGTCTAGCAGAGGCATGTGTATCATACTAGTACATGAAGTGAAACTTCAAACCTTGATGTCGGTATTTCTGTGTGCACCTGATCTCATTGATTGTATATAGTCGATTATGTTTGGATACCTAATTCCGACCTTATCACCTCGCTTTTCTTTCTCACCAGCGGTGTTTGCCCTTCCGGCTATTTCCTTGTCTGAATCACAATCTGTACCCCTCTATTACTGTTTGACTTAACTCCAACCGACTTAAACCCTGATGAGCGAACCCTACACCAGTTCAAACGCGGGGTCATACCGGCTCGACCCTACAACCCTGTCCCTCATCGTACCACACCCGCATCCCACCCGTGCCCCGACCTTTGACCTGACCTGTGGCCCAGTTGTGGCGTGAATGGTCATCATAAGCAGCGTTCGCGCTGACCCGCCCCTGACCCGTGACAGCATGCTTGGCTATCACACTTTGTAACTTATATAACGCGAAGTAGCCGCTCTTGCAGCACGCGCTGAATAGCGAGCTATCTTATGTATTCCCCAGGGTATACTTGTCCATCACGTGTAGCTAACCGGAGACGTAGTTTATTGATTTGGGCGGAAAGGTATGAGGAATAGTGTATCTATTGGGGTCAGCTCGATGTCACAGATATATACGTTGGATGCCGACTAATAAAGCACAGCTTTGTAACACCTATTACAATGTATAACGTCAATAGCACCCGCACTGTATGTTTTTCACGAGTGATCGCAATTTTCTCATCCTATAACTAGTCTGGTCACAATTGTTAATGCCAATGAGGGACTCGTGACCGAGCAATTATTTCCTTGAAATAGATGAATCTGATGGAACAGGTTTATTAATATCATAACTTGACATTATTGTAATAGCGATATAGGTAGAACATAACGACTACACTGAATCAGATGATTAACAGTGGCGGTGCAAAACTTTACTGAGCTAGCTACAACCCATATGTACATGTACATGTATATATTGTATTTGTCATTTTAACGTAATACCACTTGATTGAGATCTCGACCTTGACTCATCAGTGGCCTATTCTCTCAACCAAATTTTCACAATTTGCGTTATTTACACACAATATTTATAAATGAGACAAATCTGCCAGCAATCACCTTCGACGGGTTCATTTGTTTTTCATCCTCGCGGTTGTCGTTTTCACCGCCGATTGACGATCATAAATTGAGCAGATCGAGGGGAAATGCTGACGCCGAATTGATAAAATTTGGTAGTAATTGGAACGCACCGCAGTTACAAGGCTTTGACATTGGCTCGTGACACTCGACAGCCATAACAGTCATATAAACGTGTGTAAATGCGTAATTTAATGTTGGATTTTACATATAACCCAACAAAAGAAGGCCACCATCGGTGTTACCGTGTGCATACAACTAAATTAATGTATACATATAAAGCTAAACCTTTCTAAAACAATCGCGGTGAATAAATCAAATCGGAAATTAGTCTCCCCTCTGCAATTCCGCAGAGGGAATGTCAAATCAAGTCTAACCATATTCTGCTGTTTCTTGGAAAATAATCACGGTCAAATTGTTTTTCAATAGTAAAAGAATTATGAATTTAAAGAGGTTTGAAGCGTGATTTACCAGTTTGCATGTCTTTAGCTATACTCTTACCGATGGTAAGAAAGATCGAATGCTGTCTGTTTTTGGCTCTTTATATCTAATACTCGCGGCTCTCAAGTTGACCATCAGACCATCTAGATACCCAATTTACCAGTCAGCACACGGCCTAACGAGCTTGATGTTCTTACTTATGTATACAGTCTAGTCCAAGAACATGTCACCTTATTGTCAAACCTCCTAAGGCTACTTTTATAACGTCCCACTTTCTCTGCTAACTCGCTCCTGACCTAATATATACATGTACATGTAGGTGAAGTGAATGACGAAGCCGCCGATATTTGGCTGGTCAAGGCCGCCTCCGACACAGACGAGGCCCCCACGGATAGCAAGTCGGTCGGCCGAGACCGGCAATATAATGGGAATACCATCATAAGCGGCCATCTATCTCCAACTATGAATTATAGATTTGTTCAGAAAGATATACCACTGACGTTCGCGTCTGATTTTGATTGATGCGCACATCCTCGGGGTGACACGGGCCCAGCATACGGGCACTGTAGAGATTAACCTCCCGGATGGGGCTCACAATCAGATCGAGCCTGATGGACGAATGGGCGATGGACACCAACATAAAATGGGTGACCTCGTTAAAAACATTTACCGATAAACCGTTTAGCCGTGTTAAGGTGTGCTACGATTGTATAAAACCACACAACTAAAATTAAGCCTCCTAGTTACGATATACATAGCGCCGTTTTATAACTTTTCCCAGGTGATTATTCGGCACAAGAATATCGTTGAAAATATCGTTACCTTGGGGATCACAGAGTTCCGCCGTATCATGCGAGGCCTAGCGGATCAAATGTATCGTGAAAATTGCGCGCCGCGTTATTCCAATTGACTTCCTGTCAGAAATTGTCTGCTTCGCCGGCAGATTCCCGGATTTCCCGCCATTTTCATGACACAATGACTAGGCTGCATCTTGTCATGCTGTAACCGGAGATGAAGGATCAGTGAACTCAGTTTCAGCAGCTCAAATGCATATGTCAAAGTTTCTTCTTGCAATAAGTAAACTGTAGATGATATGTTACCTCATGTCAGAGAGTCAGTCAAAGATGGAGACGATTCAACGGACAAAAGGTTGGACTGTTTAAGCTTCCTAAATTTTCTCCCATGTAGCTACGTTACATTGAAGAGATTTACGTTACTGGGAAGAGATTGTCTCTAATTGCATGTACTTATCCACCTGTTTGCACGCGTGACTGTGCGGTAACCGACGTTATTCGATCCCGGCTGTTATTAAGAGCCTCTGGTTTAAGGAAGCCAATACGCATGCATTTATCATAAATACTCAGACTTAGCGGGGGTCTTAACGTACGTAGCAGTCGCGCGGCCTTACTCGTGAATAAACACCTCATACTCTGACGTTAAATCGGGACCTAGGAGGCAGCGACGCTCGGACATATTATTGGAGTCTCGTACATCACCGTAAAGCTGCGGACATTAATCATTTAGATGACCGGATATGAGAAAGCTGTCTGTCTGTGACCGCTTCCTGTGACCGCGAGCTCAGCCACCCTCTTCTGCGCAGATAAGATTTCCTGCGCGAGATGCAATCACGAGATGGAGAATTAATGAGAATATATAGGAGACCAGGGAGTGGTTATCTGTAAAACGCGTGACCCAGAATAAAAGTAATGCTGCTCCGTGTGCGGCGAGGACTCCATTGCTCAGTATCAGTTTGTCCCGAATAATCCATGGACATCCCTGCACCTGGAGGAAACTTGCTTATAATGCACGAGGAACGCAAATTATGCACTGAGAGCCTTTTACATTGTTGGCTGAATATTACTTTAGGACTGAAGGCAGCCTGTACACCAAAGCGCTTGTTCAGTATATAGGACCTTGATCAGAGCAGACCATATAGTGCACAACAAGGTCATTTGTGTAAGGTCATTGAATCTAACTAGGTAGGGAAGATGCGGGAACAATTTACAACCCTGTAAGTGTATGTATATTGGATATTCTGAATGCATCGTCGGTATCTATGTAATCTATATACTTGGAGTGTGGGTATATTCAGAGATGATTCCATACCTGGGTTAATGTAACAGACCCCACCCTGGATCAGCCCCACCTGAGCCGCGCCATGAAACCTTGCCTCCGCCCTGGTCTGACGACCTTGGCCCGGTCAGCGGAGTGATATAGGCTAATGTATGAGGAAGCGCGAGGGTCAGTCAGATATAGCAGCGTCCTTCTCCCGTCAGCATCAGAGGCCAACACATTCCAGGGGGATAAGATGGGCGGGGACAGCCAGAGCAGGGCCCGGACCTGACCCGACCCACGGGACAAACCCTCCACTTATGACGTCACATCTGGTTATCATTAAGTCAGAAAAGCGACACGTGAAACGAACAGGACCTGGAGGGTCAAAAACATCGGCTCCTAACTCACTGACTTATATCATCTCGTATAATCTGCTAGATCCGCTTAAAACAGGCAGAAGAACCACACATCTGAAAAGATGCGGATTACTTTGTACTCTAAGTTAACCTAATTAACACAGAGAACGCGTATCAAGGGATCGGTGGCGAGGGAGAGAACGTATTTTCTGAGCGTGCCTGCATGCGCGACTAGGGCTCGCATCGATTTTCTCCCACTGTGTCATTGACCTAGTTTCGGGGCTGTCGACGGGCTTCGCTGATCCGGTTCCTGAGTAAAAGGATCTTCTAAACAACACGAACACGAGTGTGCTGAACTGAGAAAAAACGCTGGGGATATCAAAGATACTTTGGCTCGCATACAAGGTTGTCATTGTTACAGGGCATGTGCGTGTACAAAAAGACACGCGACGTAATATAAATGTATTCTCTCGTGTGTATAAATGTCTTTACTTTCAGTCGCCATGAACCAGAAGGACGCTAATTTGCCGTATAGTGCTACCGTGGTTTCGCTGTTCATTCTTTAAATGCTGAGCGATGTCATAGGAGAAGTTGAACTAGTAAACGCACAATAAATACTTGTTATTAACCGGCTTAAAATCCAAACCTGCCGTAAATGCGTCCGTGTTATTTAAAGACTAGTAGGTCAACGATTCATGAATCCGATTTCAATATATGTTATCGGACACGGATACCCAATCAAAAACACATAATTTAAACCAAATCAATGATCATCATGTTCATCTGTGAAGGAAACACCAAATGCCTTTTCGAACAACAAATAGAAATAATCTCTCTACTGCGATAAATCAAAGTTTTTGGTTTACCCATGGGTATCAAGTGAGAAACTAGGGCTTCCTGGGCCATGAATTGTTGATGAGATGCACACGGCATCTTAAAATCCTCATCACCACATAACAGATTTGTGACGCGCTAGGCTCTGATCTAGGTCACGTGGGACTGGATATTCCGGGGCTCAGCTTATATAACTAGGTCACGTCTGCTGAAAATATTCATCGCGCCATTAATCACCTACTCATGGCGTTCTGATGTAGCAATAACACAATTTGTACATCAGGGGATTATCTTGTACATGCCACGATAAATGTATAGTGATTGTTTCTTGATGTACGGTTTATGTGTAAGGGAGCGATAAATACATGCCATAGGATATAGCGTATGGATATTACACAACCAGCTTGAGTTGGATTGTAGTCATTAATCCATCGATTATCGTTAAGCTCCAAAATCATCAATATCTAACTCTGGTGATTATATCTACATCATGCATATATCAAATGAAATTGTTTTCCAAATGATGCATGTCTCATTTAGTTTTCAGACAAACATATCAGATATAAATATATATAATGACACTTCCGGAAACAGCCACTCCCCAAGTGTAACACATCGAAACTTGTGGAAATAGATTTGGATGCCTTAAGAGGACTGCATGTAAGACATTAACTCAGTTGATTTATATAACTACATCGGTATGCTCGTCGCCATGACAACCGGACTATACAGCCGATATTTACGACTGTGGGCGACTATGAATTGCTTCAAATCTGGGCATAACTGACGCTACTCTGATGACTTCCGGTCGAGACGCCTAGATGTGATCGTTTAGTTCTAAAACTCTCGCCTCCTGTCAGGATCACGTGTTAGATGAGGTTGTTATATGGGCGCAGATAAGACAGATCACGTAATATTGTTCCGTGAACTGTAATAACTCAAATCGGAACCAATGCTTTAGAAAGCTCTCGGCTATTACGCTAACGATTTATTGCGAAGGCCTTGTCGCCTGTCGCAAGTAGTCGTGGGTTTTAGGGCCATCGACTGGTACTTTTTCATAATTCATTGCCGATTAGCGTCGGAAATCTATCGAAGGCCGAGAGAAGGTGGAAAATCCTCGCCTCCTAACCAGCAGTGAAGTATTATTGAGCTTAGGCAGACCGAGCAAAGCCCGGGGTTCCGTGGCGACTGTGTCCTCCACACTATCGCTAGAGTCGATGGCGGCCCGCAGTCTCAGGGCTGAATTTTTTGGTCTGATTCCAGGTGGATTGACAAGGCGTCCTTCCACTGGCAAGGACCCCGGCAGGGTAGGGTGGGGGTGGCATATAGATCGGTGTGTGTGTGCGGGGAGGGGTGCGGGGTGGGTGTTGCTTCATTTAGAATGGGAATCTCCAGTTATGTTACAAATCTGGTTGGGTAGATCTACTTGACTGTACGATAAAGCAGCTGATGGACCAGGGATGGACAGATCTGTCAGTTGTATCTGGAGAGGGTGAGGATACAAACAAACAGGGGCGTGTATATATACCCAGACACACCGGGTATGGGGAGAATTAACCGTGTCTATGTGGCGAGGACAGCTGCTAGATACTGGAGAGATAGAGGGGCAGGGCATTTGCCGGGAGGTGGAGTTGTAAACTGTGGTACGGCTAGTTAATATGATATGAGATGCCAGGTGTGTCCGACACAGGCTGACCGCCTCTGACAGCCACCAGACAGAAGTAGTCCAGGTACCGGTCAAACACAACAACCGCACAGATCTGATATATCAATGTCACCAGCAATGATTGCATCCAATCAAGCATCACTCCACTCACAGCCTTCGCTACAAGTATGAATCTAAGAATTTCGTTTTATCGGGAAACTTCAGCCATGAACCAGGTCAAATGTTAGGTTAGCTTACCGCCCACCTTCCCTCAACCATCGACTCGAAGTTGAGGTAAAATATCCAGACTGGCCGGGTATATACATGTACATGTATGCGGAGTATGGGTGCTGGTTATCTGGGCTACTTAGATCGACAGAGGTCTTGCTCTGATCACCTGAGACTGACGTTTAGGGTTTGGACAGCTCGGTATAGGCGGACTAGTGGACGCCAGACCCAGACTCACTCACAGCCACCAGTGTAACAGTTCTGTCAGCGGAAGATAGATTACACCGGTTACATCCGACGCTAGCCTCAGTTTTCTCGGTGAAATGTCTGATAAATGACCAGTGCTCACTCAAAGAGTTTGTCTATAGCTGGACTCGCTTGTATAACGCAACACGCAACTATGTATCCAACTCATCAGTCATGTAACCGAGAGGATAAGGACGGGGTTGCCTATGGCTCTGCTTACAACATATTCGCTCATTAACTGCCCTTTTAAATTCCATCTCTCACGTGTGTAAGATTGATCACCGGGCGAATATTGGGGTTGAGACTGGACTGGAGTTTACATTTATAGCTATCTGGAAAACGTGAAAGAGTTATTGTCCGCAAAGCATCGACAAATTGCCAGGAATGCGACAAGCGTTCTGGTATGTCCTGATTTCTCAACACATTTGAACGTAGAATTCAATTTGTTTTTTTCGAGGAAGCTGTCAAAGTTTATACATATCGATATTCGGAATACTTCGTGGTGTTATGATTAACATTCTGTTGATTAAATTCATTTAGTTTATTATTACCGCCTTTACAAATTCCGGTATGATGATCCATATTATTCCTCGAATTTCGGCTGCCTGGACCGTGTAAGAATGCGTGAAAATGCGGTTTCGGCGAAATTTCATTATTTAACGACATCATCTTAACGGAAACATTTATTCGCCAATAGATTGGTACGGGGTGAACGCCGTTAGCCATTACATAACCAGTGTTCTTAAATCTTGGCCTCCACCTGTTACAGCATCTTATACAGCGAGTCAACCACTTCCATCTTGACTGCCCAGCCCCGTCTTGTCTGCCCCCTCCCTGACCCCCTTTCTGCCTCATGAGATGCCCCCCACTAACGTCCCTGTAGATACATGTATACCTACCGCTACACCCGGTCTGTGGTAGGTACGTTAAACACGGCCCTTGTATGCCTGACCCGGTCATCATTGATCGGCGACGGTTCAATCGGAGGCTACCAGCTTGGGGAGTCCATGTATATACCACATACCACGATAGAAGGCTGGTGAGCGACGAGCCAAGCTCATGTCGAGCCTACAAGGTGTGCAAATACTTCTCTTATCGGGTAATAAACTGAGGAGAAGGTCTCAAAGTTATTAGAATATATCCTCGAGGTCATCATTCTATCCTAACGAACTCGATGAGCTGCTTCGATTAGCATAATGTAAGAAGAGGGTGCTGGGTTTTTCTGGCCCTAGAACCCCATAGCCCCATTTAACCCCCATTGTCTGATATCTAGGCTGGTTGTGCCCTCCAGTTTCCCACGGATCAGAAGGTTAGCTATGCGTCTTAATCTTAACTTCATCCCAGGCAGACCCGGCCCCGCTCGTCTCTACAGGTTTATGTCCGTTTTACGAGCGCCTACCGAATCTAGGATGAATCCAGAGATATTGGAGAGGCGGAAAGAGCGAGGTTAACGCAATAGATTTGGCTGAGACAGGCCCAGAATAACAAGTAGATAGAAAGGTAAGAACGAGTGTTGCTGTATGTGCAAGCGGGGAGGGAATCGTGAAAGTAGTTGATTGTCACAAGGCCATTTATCCGGAAATTAACACCATGCACAGTTTCCTGTGCATTTCATTGGCTTCATTTTTAAAGCCGCACGTGATAAATCGTGTGCGACTCATGGTCTTCCGCAGGCCTGACGAAATTAGAAGTGTTGACATACACTGAAGGTTTTCCAGGAAGGACGCTTGTGGGTCAGCTCGCCTTCTATGTCAACTGCGTAGCTATCTCCTCACAGCAATTTCCTTCGGCGAGAGAAAAACTTCACGTTCCGGTATCTATGACCTTGACACATAGGGTAACTTGACCAACTTCCTCCGATAAACGAAACACACAGGAGACGTTCCGATGATCTATATAAACAATATCTCAAAACAAGCGTCCTCCGATCTCGGCTTAGCATTGATTCTGACCTCTCACGGGATGATATTGAGCGGACCCCCTGGGGCTAACATGGATATATCCTCACCTTACTGGCGGGTGATTTCCTCAGTCAGCTATGATATAAGAGCGTGAAACTTTGCTGATCAGGTACAAATATTGACGATGAACATTTGGCTGTTGACACGGGACAGGCGGGTCGAGGCCATGGCTCGACCGCGGATTGTTGACTTATCGCTGAACTGGCATGAACCGGCGAGTAACTCACCTTCAGCTGACGATATAGATATCCGTAAGTGTAACCACGTCAGAGAATTACAAGGGTCACACACTGCTACCTGCCCACAACTTCCAGGGGGGGGGGGGGGTGATAGGGGTCTGGGTCGAACGTGGGTTAAGGTGAGGGAACAGCATCCTGCCTGGTGGTCACTATCGACGGTCGAGGCCGGACAGAGAGGAAAACAGAACATGGGATTTGTTTCACGGGTTTGGTTACTTTCCAAGTTATCTAACGGCAGCTGGGAGGAGTGAACGACCACGGGATTGGGAGTGAGGGAAAGTGAGATTAAAAAGTCATAAAATGATTTTAAATGTGACATCAGACGTTTATCACTGATGGCTAACGTCAATACCTGTGCCACCACCCAGATAGCACGGACATATGCACTGCATGTATATCCCGAGCAGTAAAATCATAAATAGCATGAATTATCAATATTAAGATATACTGGTCAAAATATGAGATGAGGTCATCACCATGGTCATTCATAGTCCACCGATTGTTTAACGTAATATATGTCTGCATAAATCATATACCACGCAGTCATAATATTCAACACATAGTATTAAAGCAATAATCTAATAACTATATTGCATTGAGAAATAAATCGATGTTGCTGGAACATTAATTCACGAATGTTTGTGCGAGACGTAGGACGTATATGTAGGTCAGGTTTACAGTGCCACAAGCGCGTGGTTGTATATGTGACGTTTGATATTTACCGATCTGTAGGCTCCTCAGATGACAGGAGATTGACAGCTGAGATAGGTAAGTGTTTGGCAGGTGTTTGGATTGCTTGCGGTTTATTTATCTGTTTGATTTTGAACATTGGACAGATTCTGAGAACTGAGCTCACCCCACACAACCTCAACTTACATGGACCTCCAGCGGATAAGCATATGTTCATCAAATATGATTTCACTTCGGGTTTGCACAAAGCGATATCGGGGTCGCACTGTGTCCAAGGGGACAGCGGCTCTTCAACGCAGCTTGTAGCCTGAACCCCTGCCGTCAAGGTTACCAAGGTTGGGCCTAAAAGTCTCTCCATCACCAAATGCACCTCTATTGCAAGAGCTCTTATTCACTCCATCGAGTATATTTATTTTCCATCAGGCCAACAGGTACTTAAAATTCCGATTTTAAGAGGGGTTCTTTGGGGACATCGGCATCTCCCCCTCACCTATACAAGTGTGTTTATCTTATACATGTACATTGGTGTGGACATAAACTCGGCTATCTCTTCTCATATTATTATACACCTGTCTATTACACGAGAGTTGATCAGATCAATCAGTCAGGTTACATCAGCGTTAATCTTGAAGACTGGCGGGTATCTATGTATATCTGTGTACATGTACATGTTAATGCGAGAGTCA
>JAXGGS010036779.1:0-17575 GCA_035585475.1 Armandia brevis | reverse complement strand
GAAAGTAGAGGTTAATAAGAGGCCACAATCATGCAATCCATTTCAATTTGAATGATCAATGACTATATCAGAGCTTCTTTTACAAATTCTATATGATTATACCATGGCTTGCTTAAATATGTTTTTTTATATCGTTAATTAACACATATCATATCGATATTATTATAAGGCAAACCAACTCGTGATTAATATCCATATCATATTGACCGTGTTTATGATATTAAGACCTTAATGAAAATGTTGAACCAAACTGTGTGGGCTCAACGTTGATCCTACACGCACGATAGACCCCGAATAAAGCGTATTTCTTAATCATTTAGTTAGACCGGATTTTATCGGTAAACATTATTAGTGCGTCTCGATTTATGATTAGCATTTGGCCACTAAGACTTATTCAAGGGTGCAATGATCTGGTGGCAACTTATAAATCCCTCCTCGGCTTAGTACTTCATTATATCAATAGGAAATGTTTTCAATTATCGACCAGCATTCTCAATAAAGTTCCATATCATTGTTGGTGACAGATGTAGATATTTATATATAAAAGTTTATATTATCTATTTTACATATATCAACTGGGTGTCATTACAATAATTTTATTCTAAATTATCCATGCATAACCAGAATTCAAAGAACACGCGAAATATATCTAAAGCAAAAAACGCGCTTGAATCAGACACAGGTATGGCAAATGGCAAATCTTTCCTTATAAGGAGAGTTAACAGGGTCTAATAAGATTATCAGATAAAAAGCCTTAAATACGGTTTGAATAAGGCCAACATACACCTGTACCTGTTTCACGTAGTTGTATTTTAATTAATACCGCTGGATATATTACCTAACCATACCGGGAGTAAATTTGGGATGCCAACACCGACCAAGAAGCAAACCCACATATATATATATACCTTACCCGAGGGATGTAATCAATACCAATGAGGCCCAGCCTACTATTCACCTCCATGTCAACCATTTACCTACATTTCGGCCGTCACTTGATACTAGATGTGCTCGACTTTCACTAACAACCATGTACAATGAGTACGAGGAATCATGATTCGTGTAATGTGATTACCAGTTCTCTTTTGTAAAATGTCCATGATTGTGATGTTGATGGTGTGAAACAATCGCTGTATTGATACTATAACAACAGGGTAATTCAGAGGAATGGATGCGAAATTTAGGAAGGCTAATTATGGCGAGGTAACATATATAATTACGCGTATATTGAAAGCAAAAGTATTGTATAATTCCACAGCGGTAAATTGTGATCGGGCTCCTCCAATCTAAATATACACTACCTGTTAGTTGCTTCTAGCCCGGCTTTCCAACTACATGTACTTAATTCAAAAACTTTCAAACACTCGCTCTAGTTATAGCTCACAATTATTTCATTCTTCTGTTATCATGAATATTGATAAATTGGTGATAACAGTGACCCTGTCGTGAAAGCTTCAATGTTGTTAATGATTACAAACATTTGTCTGTGAAAGTACAAAACAATTCTATGCATGTTGAACAAGCCGGCAAGGAGGTTTCATGCATAACACCAAGTACCATTTGAATCCATACATGCGTGTGATCTGTATGACAGCCATTCTTCTACACTGTATATTGTATATTAAAGCTGTACGAGTTAAATAGTAAACGTCGTAATAGTAAAGATAAAATATTAAGGTTGTAAATAATCATTTATTACCAGCTCTATGTGTAAGGAGATAAAAACCAAGACTAAAAAATGCATGTCACCTAAACCCGCATAAATTAATTACACACATGTATGTAGCGGTTTATTTAACAACTGCATGTAGTAGCTACATCTATCACCAACAGATGGGATGACATAATGATGTCAGATTGCTCTTTTTAACGCTACTCTATGCCATGACTATCTCTCAGCATGAACGAGCTAATTTACATTTGTTTGTTCTTTTCAGGTGGACCGCTTCACAAAAGAAGACATTAAAGGTGACAGTTTTATTTTCTATTCAATTTTGTAAGTTTTCTTACAAACTGAACTTTGATTGTTGAAGGAGACTAAGAGGTATCATGTACTTATTCTGAGAGCCGCTCTGAATTGATAGCTTTCAGGAAGACGTTTGAGCTATTTGACCTTGACAGAGATGGAATTGTAACTCTTGGTGAAGCGGGATTAGTGTTGAGGGAACATGGAATTTGCATAAGCCAAGGAGAATTAGAGAAATTGGCTTATCAAGTCAGCAAGACGCGTTAGTACTTGATTCGTTCTCTATAAACTACGAGGGACGGTAGAGATATTTTTCAAATGTAAAACCCAATACACTGTGTTTCTACATGCTCGTTATAAATCCACTTTTAGGGAATTGGAGATTAGACTTCCCACAATTTTTAGCTGTTATGTCTGAAAAATATTTTGATGAACCAGAGGATGAGGATCAAGTATTAAGAGATGCATTTAAGGTATTGTCATCGTCACTAGTCGCATGTCATCATACATCTACTTATAATAAGACATTACCATTCACTTACTGAATAGTCATCACGCAACAACGCTAATTAGTCTGGTTAATAAACAGTTAATACTGACTGAAGAAACTCATTCGTCATTTTGAGTTTGTAATCTAAAGCGTGAACAGTTTAGAATCCAAAATGAAGTACCCCCCGCAGTAAATAAACACTTTTAAGATCAATTTGAAATCGATTGACCTGTCAATCACTTGCCATTTTGTTTTCACAGGTGTTTGACAAAGAAGGGAATGGGTACATCAGTTGTCAGGAGTTGCACCGGATCATGGTGGGTTTAGGAGAACAAATGACCACAAGAGAAGCTGACCAGATGATATTGGAAGCGGATACAGACCACGACGGGCAAATCAGTATTGACGGTCAGTCTCCTTATTAGTAGATATATGTAGAGTCAAATAATTTCAATAGAGTTACTGTAGTTAATCGATCGATCAGTCATTAATATATGTATATAGTATATCAATATACGTAGTCAACAAGTAGCCCAACCAAAGTAATATCTCAACCACAAAATATTTCCAAACTTGCAGAGTTTTTAGCACTTATGAATAGAAGCAATGAAGTGGAGGAGCCACCACCGCCCGGATATTACAGAGCTAAATCACATATACACGAGCACTCGGAAGACAACACGTTTTTAACTAAATCTAAAACTACT
Source organism: Armandia brevis (assembly GCA_035585475.1). NCBI lineage: Eukaryota > Metazoa > Annelida > Polychaeta > Opheliidae > Armandia > Armandia brevis. The sequence goes on along the minus strand of JAXGGS010036779.1, from coordinate 14,412 downwards.
ATCTCATAGTCAATTCTGCTTAGTCAGAAACAGATGACGCTATTTCGGGCGGATTCTATAAGCGACAGGTATTTTGGTACACATCTTGTCGTTAGTAGATATTCTACATAGAACAACAGGTCTTCGATATGCCTGGAATATTCGGTATTATTAATCGAAATTATATATGTCGTCGTTTCAATGCCTGTTCGATATTCACCAATCATCTATAAACTATAAAATATAGACATCTATAAGCAGTTGTGTAATTGAAATCATTTATTTCTTGAATATTTATGATGTACAATCATCTTGAAATTACTTAATTATAAAACCATTCGTTGACTTTCGTTTACACAGTAACCGTAGGTATAAACGACACTTCAAACCAAGCCATGCTTCACTGCGACGGACTATAGAAAGAATTAGCTTGAATCATGTTCAATTTTTGAGTGCCTTATAACGAAGAGCATAGCTGTTTAATGATTTAATCTACCAACATGATCCTCGATTACTGGGAAACACCGGATAACCTTTATAACTACATACCATTGAACTTGATTCATTGTATATACATGTTGTAAATGTAAAATGATACATGACAACTAAGAATCATCACATGGGATTATGTACAATGTACGTGGCAAGTATGATGAGTATTTTTGTCGATTTGGACCTAAGTACAGCTTGTGAATCAAGTGATATGTAAGTTAACCCACTGTGTATAATAATCTCACTAACGAGTCCGATGTTAACATGTATGGACGTATAAAAAACATACTATATTTTAACAGCACCGTTTTAACGTAAACAGACCACCCCAAGGGTTCATCATGTAATGATTCATATAAGTTGATACAGAATTATAACTACCTATGGCATACTGGGTGGTCCTATACAATACAGTACAACAGTACAGTTTGGACGAAAATAAAAATATCGCATAATGCAGAAATACAACGATACAGGAATATATGAATTAACGATTACATCTAAACATACGTGGATGACCAGTGGTTCATATACATTATCAAATTAATGTACAATAATCAATTTTGACTTAAGGTAATCTTGAATCAATATCCTAGACGTATGTAAAAAAATCCTCTAACAATAAACAAGAATGGCGTTAAGCAATTTCAATATATTCACGCGCTTTATCGTTGGACAATTAATTTCGCTTGGTGGCCATTCCTGAATTGATCAGGTACTGAGCCACATCTATACGCCCATCTTCCTTGTTGACGATAAGTTTTACTTGTGGCTTACCCTTCTCCGTGTGAACTACGGTGCACGACAGACGTTCTTCCGATAGGTACTTAGTCAACTCATGAGATACCTCCACTGGCCAATGCTCATCGCTTGGGGAAACTCCTTCAACACAAGGTCATTTTCATTAACGGCATTTAAAAGAGAGATAAATACCGTACAAATAAACATGTACACTGAATGCACTATACCCCTACAATACTCATTAAGACGGGGGTATACAATACCAATTACTTTATATCTGGGCAATATAAATCTCCACCAGGAGCTACCGGTATATGCGCTATATTGTAAATAAGGATGGAATTTTAGGGGACATTTAAGTCGAGTAGTACCGCGCTACTTAAAAAATGTACCGTTAACAGTCCTTACCTGCGATTGATATTTCAAAGCCGAGAGCTGGTAGCGAGAGCATATGACGCGGGAAGGATTTGAGCTGTCGTTGTTGCACCCATTTGTTATCCCCAAAATCTAGGAAAAACACTCGACAGGCGTCGTCACAGATCTCTTCAATAACCGCCCTAAAATATCCACCTTCTGCAAATCCAATCCAATATTAAAATGTGAATATCATGATCACACAAAAATACAGTGGAAGTACTAGGGCTTGTTTACCGCGAGAATTACCTGGATGTTCCGCACAGCATAATACACCGACAGCCACAGTATCGCATTCTCTATCCTCGTCACAATACACGTGTACTTGCTCGATAATATCCTCCAACATTTTTATATCTACATGGGTAATATATAGAATTGAGTATATATAAAATGAACCGTGCACTGTCGAAATACAACGTATTAAAGATTCTGTGATGATATCATCATTCTTTCTCGGTGGCCTACTTTGCTCGTTCACTATTTGTACAGAGAGATGATGTGGGTCAGTGATCTCCACGATACAAACGGTGGACTCCTTTGGAAATGGTGAAGCTGCGAGATCCGCCAGCTTACAGACACCTAGTGGAAAAGTACGTTGTATTCAGCCGATTAATAAGTACTGTGGTATACGTTCGGGTTAAATGTATTGTTAATTGAAATTTATTAGAGGATTTAAATTTTGAAAATGGCTTACTTTGAATGGGTCGCGGAGGTTGAGCAACGGTTCTCAGTGGAGCGGGAGGGGAAGAAAAATCTGCTACTTGAATGGCCAACCCTTCCTCCAACAGAGCTTCAGATATCAGCATATCACTGTCTTTGTGATACAAATCTATCTCAACGGGGTCTTTAGAACCGTCAACAAGTTTTACTTCGAACTCCGACTTTAAAATAGTCTGGAATAAAGGCCAATCAGCCAGGTCGTTAAATAACGCGAAAGCAAACTAATGAAGATCACAAATAAGTATGATGAAAAATCGCATGATTCATACACCTTAGTCCCCCAAACCTAAGCCGCACTAATGCAGTTTATTTCAGAAGATCTAAGTTGAAGAGTAATAAAAAAAGTTCGGCCTTCTTGGAAGTTAAAAGATGCGGCCACAGCTTATTTTCAGCACGATTAAGGTAATACAGTACCTGTTCCAACCATTCGATCGCCTCTTTCGTCCAGGACCCATCGGCATTGGTTCCTCTTAATGTGTGTGACATAGAGCATGGCACAGCGAAACAAGGCAAGTTTGAAAATGTGGCCGTTTTAGGCATGACAAGAACATCTTTCTGTCCAACAGACTGCTCCTTTCCATTGTCCACGAATTTTACAAATACCTGAAGTCAAACATCAGAAAAAGAAACCTCACCAGAAGTAAAACTGGAATGAACGCTTAGTCAAATATAAAATACTGTAAGATTTGTCAAATATAAAGCCATTTAATGCAAAACTACAGGTACTGATATTTTATTAGACTTACCGTATTATCTTGATTAATCAGTTTGACTTCAGCCCGAGACCAGACGAGGGCACGACGAGCCAAAACAATTTCATGTACTGTATCGGGGGAGTAAGTTCCCTTTTCTTGCTCCCTGCAGTGCTTCTGTTTCAGAAACATATAAATCACTTCATTACAAATACACCTGCAACGTTAAGTTAACAGGTAATTCTTGTACTGTTTTCTACCTGTATGTCTGCATTGCATTTGGCCATATCCTGACGAGTTTCATCACACAGATTCACATAAAGACGGTGAGGCGAATAAACACTGGTAACCTCAACCTGCCAAATGATGCAATTTTTAAAAATTAGTGTTCTGTTTAATATATAATTTGACGCCCTTGTAAGCACAGAATAGACAGTGTAAGACAAACTTACCTGAACACCGGATGCCTTGATCTGCTGCATAGGAAGGTCATTAGCTTTCATGGTTTGCACCATTGGTCTGACTGGTGAAGTTGAGACTTGGGGGTCCCTCTTCGCAAGGTCTGCTGCTGGAGTATCTGATGAAGGTACTACTGTGGCTAGAGGGCCCGGGGATATGTACTTCTCTTTGATCAAATCGTCGATGACATTCAGGCCATCCTCTTCTCGCTGGATCTCAGACACGCTGATAATATCTGACGCTGGGTCATTGTCAATGGTGAGTTTACATACGCGATCCTTAATCTGGCGCTCCAATTGGACAATAGCTGCTCCAGACCATCTATTATCAGCCTCCGACATTCCCCACAGGGAGCAGTGGACCGCACATCGAGGTATCCGAGCATGACACTCCTTGATTTCACTGACGTCAGCCAACGGGATATGGATGAAGTTCCCGTAGTCTATGAGGAAAGCTGAGATATGTGTTTCAGTAGCGTCGATGACGGCCGCACGGTACCATCCCCTGGCTCCCTCATACTCGTACGATACACGTACCAATTCTGATACGCGAGGCGAGTACGGGGGTTCGTTCTCGCGGTAACATTTTGTCAGATCCATCTCTAGCTGGGCAAACTGTTTAACAAACTCGGTGTCTGCTATTTGAACATAAAACCTATGAGGGCCATCTATGAAACAGGGCATAACACGCGAATTACTGGGGTCGAGTTTCGCTCTGGGTACATCGCTGGCAACTAAAAACTGCTCTTCACCCAGTGTGTCATTTTCTTCGTTAAGTGCCTGTGATGTGGACGATTTTTCTTGTTCTGATCGGTTTCTAGCTATTTCTTGCTGATGCTCCGAGGGAGTGGACGGTTTGCTAGATGTAACTGATGGCTTCAAGATCCCTTCCTTCACAAAGATTTCGCCAAAGGATGGGATGTCTGGGGAATCCACCATTTCTCCATTGACTAGGTTCTTCAAAACTACTCCATAAACCCCGTCCTTGCGCGAACGGGCTCGACACATTAGTGGCTATAAAATCATAAATTTGTGAGAGTGTAAGGTCAAATACTTAATATACAATAATATTTGTGAATCTATCTTGTTTTTTGGTGAAGACTGTTATGGAAACTATGAGTGGTTGAACTCTAATATTGAAGTACCGGTACATATAGAACACATTAGCCTACCTTTCCCAACAACTGTTCCTTATCCCATGTAGCACCATCAGCTAGTCCGTTTGTGTCAGACAAGCGGCATTTTATACCTAATATCTTGTACTGGTGAAGCTTCGGATCAAGTTTTCTAATCGATTGTGAACCGACGATATCTACGGTGCCGTAGTCTACAAGACGCACTCTGTACTGTTCCTCGCTGATATCGATCACCTCTCCCCGGTACCACTCCTGATCTTCACTGTATTTGGCACATACGATCTCTCTGATCTGTGGACGATAAGGGGTAGGGTCTTGCGCGCAGAGTTTCAGTAAATCAGCCTCCAAGTCCTGCATAATAAGCAAAATGATACATTAACATAATACATTGGTGTTTCCGCAATATTTTATTACCAGAATACAGAAGAAAGCGTTAACATACTGCCATGATCTCCACGCAGTCGAGTGTTTGGACGGTAATTTGGTCGGGTGTATTAGCGTCACTCACGACGACTTTGGTAGGTTCACCTCTGACCAGACTATACAGCTGAAGCGTATCCAGGGTGACAATCTCTTCTTGTCGAACTGGTGAATCGACCTCTGGGGCAGTAGGTTCGACAGTAGTCGCTTTTCTGACTAGGATTCCGTTTTCAATCATTTCTTCAATGAAATCCAAATTGTTGTCAGTACCTGTTGTGATGTGTGTAATACGGAGTTTAGCATTGGATCGGTCGTATACTTTCATATATAAGAAGTCTGGTTCAGTCAAAAGTTCTTGCTTCCATTTCTCTGTGGCAATTGCACTGACATCGGCAAGACTAGCTGGTACTCCAAAACATGGGAATTTAGCTAATTCTGGGGTAATGGGAACAAGATCTTGTACTGGGATGGTATCGACGTTTCCATAGTCCACAAATTTAACTACAGTCTGACCATTCGGTTTTATAGACTTCACCTCGGCACGGGCCCATTCCTCTGCAAAGTATGCACAAACGAGTTCGCCTTCGCGAGGGGCGAAATTTGTTTCGGTATCATGGGAAACGTTTCCTAATAATCCCATCATGCTCACCAGTGACTGCACTACTTCTCCTTCAATAATTTGAATAGTTAAGTTATCCGGGTTTGGTGCGTCAAAAACTTTAATACGTGCCCACTCTTCTTCAACTGCCCAACACAGATGTGGTAAATCGGACAGAACTGGGTAAACAGTTCGACTGTATGTAGATTTAATTTGTTCGCCAGAATCACCAGGAATGTCCTGTTTATGTTGGTGTTCAGGAGAACCTCTAACGTTCGAAGAGAATGGTTTCAATCCGCCCTCGTTTGAAGGTCGATGATTTGCATGCGGCTTTGTAGGATCTGGGAGAACTGGACAGTTACTATGCTGATCGTCAGGTCGTTGATATTCATGCTTCTCGTGATAACCGGCTGTTATGGGATCGACTTCGTGCCGAGATTTGCTCTGCGTATCAATCGGGTGACTTAGATGGTTTCGTGTGTGAGGTTCAGTTGATTCGTGGTTGCCTTGGGGCTTACGTTTTCCACTTGACTCGTCACTCTTGGGATGCCCCTGGACAGGTTTGCATGAAGGGCCTGACGCATGTCCATGGTCTTTAGTTTCGGTATCGCTTCTTGGTTCTCCAAGAGAGGATGGGGATCCGTGACCAGAGCCAGTTGTTCGATCACGAGGCGAGGCTTTTTCTTCGAAAATTACTTCGATAACAGTTCGACCATCTTTTATTGAGACTACTGTAGCTTGTAAAGGATGTGAAGCATGCCGTATAAATTCTTCTTTGGCTTCTTTAGGCCATTCATGCTGAGACGACTGTACCGCCAGAGAACACTGCAAAAAATAGCTTTCCCTTGAGTAAAGGCGATGCTTAGATGAATATAATACTAAATCACACTGAAAACGAAAATGACTTAAGCGACCAATGAAGTTTGAATTCGAGTGTATCTACCTGGACAGCCTGAAAAGGTAAAGAGCAATGCTGCCCTTCTAATGATTGCAGTCTCTTAAAGAGAACACTCTCCGTGTGGCCGTGGTCTAGATAGCGTACATCTGCCAGCTGAGTATCGTAGTGATACACGTGGCCTCGGTACCACTTGTCATCTATGTGGGACTTCACGGCGTACAGCATCTTACCAGTAAGCCTGGAATAATCAACCCAATAGCTTTCTTAATTTAATACAGTTTTTCTACATAAATATATATTATCGTTTGTTTCACCTCTTGCAAAGTACAATTGTGTACACAAATTAATAGCAAAATAAACTTACGAAAAACCGCTTTCTTTGACTTTCATCAAGGAGTAATGCAGAAGCATATTTTGCTCAAGCGCATTTACCTGCGCTTCCATATCATCCTTCAGAACGTTAACCCAGAAATCACTCAGCGAATTAAACTCTTTCACCTAATGAGATATAATATTAAACATGATAAGATTGTAGATATACATGAAACGTTGAAGTACATGCACACGAATAAGACCACTACCAATGACGTACTTTGATGACGATATTTTGCCTGGGAGAGAGGCTTCTGACGACTGCTGGCATTTCATGGGGAATTGGCTCACCCGACCGCGGTCTAATACCGACAGGAGGGTGTGATGTGACTTTTGCGGAAGTAGGACTGGTATATGTTTTCTTAGCTCTGGTATCTGAATCACTACCAGATGAGCGACCGGGACTTGCAATACACGCAACTGGTATTGAGTCGTATCCTTTCACTGCGAACCCCTTTTCAACCATAAACTCACTCACATCGATATCGCCTACAGGCATACATATAACGGAAGTGAAATGCAATAACGAAGTACTGTAGGTATATGTGAATGGAATTGACATCAAAGATCGAAGCCTTGACTTTTCTCACCTCTGGCTTGAGGTAGGACCAGCTTTACAACAGTCCCCATTTTATTAACTTCTAATGCCTCAGCAGTGTATTTAATCCCTTCCTTGATGATTCTATTCCAACGATTTTTTGGATCATTCCATATTCCGTTTATGTCCAGTGTCGCTTTTATTGCCTGCAAAGACAACTTCAAATGAATATCAGTAGTCCAACAAATTATGTGTTTTAAGCTGAGCTCAAACATTTCTATACCTGAGCCGGGTATTTCCGATATTGTGCCATCAGCCTCCGTATCCTGCGAGCGTCTACCTCCTCCTCATTACCGTAGTCGACATAAAATACTTTGAACTTGTTATCTCTGAGAATTTCATTAATCCGAGCTCTGTACCAGCTGTCATCACCAGTAAACTGCACTGCACAGACTTCGTTAGTTTCAGCTTTATATGGTTCTGAGGTAGCCCTTGTGCTTTCGTAAAACTGAAACCGAACGGAAATCAGCTGTTGTCGAGATTATAAATTCAGTTATCGATGATGTATTAAATGTGCGTGGAACTGGACCTACCTCCTCCATGTTATATCGGAGTTGATTCATTTTGCTGCCGTTTTTTACTAAAACAAGAGTAAAGTCATTCGGCGATTTGATGTGCGATATTGATACCTGAAATGATAGCAAAATAAGGTAAATTAATTTGCTATTTCAAAGTATTATCAAAGGAATATAGCCAAAATAAATAGTATATGCACAAAACAATTACAGTTTCGGAATGACCGATAGGTAATATCTCTGATTCCATGGATGATTTCTTAGGTACACCGCTCGCCTACAAAATAAAAAGGGAATGGTTTAACTACTTATTGAGTTAAAATACATAATTATATAATACGCAAACGAGTTTTGAAGGTTCGTGTGAAAATAAGTGTTGCGGCGTTGGAACTTCGTGTACATGCACTATTACAATTACCATTTCAACTTTGTTTGCCATTGCATCAATATCGATATCGACTTCAAATGCATCTTCGAAATCGGCGTCTTCTCTGTTTCAATCAGAAAGTATGAAATGTTGTTTAAGTCGTTCATGGAAAAAGTGCAGACAAACCAGTCCAAATATATCAAGGGAGCGGAGAGATATCGAGTAGGATATTTGTTGACAACGAAATGTGCAGTGCCCCTCGTTGCTCAGTGTACATACTGTGTGCGGAACGCGCAATGTTCTTTGTGACTGTTCTCATTCCAATCTTTCTCCTGACAGCCTCTTGAGCAATACGGCGTTTTGCAAACAGGACAACGACTCTTGCCTAGATAAATTGAATACCCAAAGAGGTACAAAAACGTATATTCTCAAAAAAAGTGTGATTCTGTTCCATTGTTGAAAACTTACTGATTTTCTTGCAGATGTGACACTCTTTTGGTATCATTGGTTTGATATTAACATTAGGCTTTGGCTTCGGTTTCGCTTTATGGCGTGTGGGACTGACGACGGCAGGAGTTCCAGATTGCTGCCCAGAGGTACTGCTTTCCCCTTTTCCATCGGTTACAGGTCTGGCTTCGTATGAATTGCAGGTTGCGCGTTGGGTGCTGGTACCCGTTAACTCCCTGCTTTGCACTTTCCTAAATTTAGTACCAAATTAATCGCGGGTAAACGAAAATCACAGTACTCTGACATCTGTCATATTATAATCAGTTATGATTAAGTGGAAAGGGTAGATCGAGCACAAACACCTACATTTCAGGTTGTTTCCTTCGTTCTTCTAGCTGCCGTTCAAATTCCTTGTTATCCTGGACAATTAAAATTGTCAAGCAACGTGTTAAAACAGGCATTGTCAATTTATACATGTACCTAGTAACAAAAGGATACGACAACGTATGATTACACATATTACCTGTTTCTCTTTTCTCCTCTTATCTGCCTCCTCTTTGGAAAGTTTTATATTAACTCCAAGGGTAAATCTACCGACTTTAAAATTGTTAAACAATTCAATTGCCTTGTAGGCCTCCTCGGGCTTGGCGAACTTCACAAACCTAGTGGATAAAGGACCAAAAGATGTGTATGCATGTCGTCAACAAACAGTATCCATAAGTTATGAGTTATTACAGGATTGAGGAGCACATGTACATGTCTTACCCAAATGTTGTTCCTTGTTCAAATTTTGACGGCATGACATTTGCATGGATAACATTGCCGGCCCTTCTAAACAGGCACGCGAGCTCTTCCTAAACATAAATGCGATTGTGATGTACAGTACATGCATGGGGGTTTGTAAATTGAATTTGTAAATTGTTGTATAATTAAGAGCCGTACACTCGACAGTTCTTGTGGTATGCGTGTTACATAAAGTTCCACATAATCTCTGGCTGAATTGAACTGTGATGCGTTCCCTCTAAAAGAAAATGATTTAATGTTGAGCGTTTAAGAAATCGTAATCAATAATATCGAGTTTGAAATTCAAAGGGAAGACGCAGAGTACACATACTGCTTAGTCCGGGACTGCATGTCCATGCCTGGACCACTGTTATAGGAGTTGAATTCGTCGTTTTTAAAATCCTCTTCCATAGGATTCCACTCGTCAAACTGACGTCTATCATAAGTACAAAATATGTCGAATCATCTAAAACTTTACTTGCTTATTATAAGTTACTTTTAAAATGTGTGTAAATGTACACATAAGCGTTCAAACAACCGACAATCCAAACGGCAATTGTCGAGACTTGCTGGAAATCCTGACGACATTTAAAGATTGTGTTTATTACTTAGCTTTTTTTAAATTCGAAGATATCACATGCATCATCCACATACAAAATTGTCTATAAAATCAAATTTCAGATAAAATTAATTGTATACCTGACAGCATCTGTGGCGTCCGTATTACCAGTGCCAGGTTTAGACGCGCCATCCCCGCTATCACTCATCAAAGAACTGATACCACGACCTCCCTGTGGTCTACACAATATACATTTGTAAGAATTAAAAACGTGATACTATTCCGTGCACTAGTAGCAATTACTATTACAAATGTAGTTCCAGATCCAATGTATTATTCTGACAATAAACTTAATTGAAACAAGATTCGACAATGTACATGCAGATGTAAAATCACATACCTGCTCATATTCCTTGTAATCTCTATTTACTGAAAATATTGCAGCACCAACGGATACTGAAAAAACAAGGTCCTAGTATTTAACATACGCATAGAATACGTACATTTCACTAGAATATTGATGCGGTTTTTAATTTGCAGGTGTATATTTGGCCACCAATTCTATTGGGTATACCCTCCCATTACACTAACGAAGTGTGCATTCTGAATTGTACTGCAAATTCAGGAATACCAAAATCATAAATATTTTCTTAGAATAACCACATTGTTTTAGAGAAAATATGGCTAGCTGTGGAATACTTATTTTATTGTAATTCTGTCAGATGGTCCTAACGTATCTGGCAGGTTCACAACCCAGCTGTCTACCTGTCAGGGCTAAGGCCTCCGAAAAGCATACATTTTACAGCGTATATAGATATCTTCGTGGTTGAAATTTCAGATCCAGCGGTCTTGCCATGTTGGAACGTGTTTATAGAGGCTTGCAGCCAACGAAGAGTGTCCTCTATGGGGAATGGAGACTTCCCACTGTTGTACTAGACTTAAAAGCTGGGTGAGGATGAACTTATGGAGGCTGTCTTTACTGTCTTATCGTACGCGGTTTAACGCGAACACATTCTCTATCTCAATCTCAACCGAAGTGACCAGACCGATGTCAAACTCACTCTGCGCAGCTCCTAGAAAAGTAACTCTGCACGGAATATGAGCTATAGGTTTCGACTTCGTAACTCAACATGAATTGCAGAAGAGACGACCGTCTCACTACCTGAGGGGGGGGGGGGTTGGGTCACCATGAGCTATTCCAGTGGATATCTGTAAAATACAGGGATAGTGGGGCACGGGGCATTAGGGTCGCACCTGCGCAAGTGCGGGGTATACCGCCTCCCCTCCCCCCGGGGGTTTCTATGCTCCACTATAGAACACGTGATTGCACGTTTTCCTTCAGCTACTAGTGTGCTCAGAGCCAGGCCTCAACACACGATGAAGATGCATGCATGCTCGTTCCGGAAAAAAATCTCTCCTGCTAGCACTTTTTTTTAAAATTGATTTATGAATCCAGAGAGACTTATTACTCATAATATGTGCAAGGTCTTACGAAGGTTTCGAGGCTACTGGTTTAGGTATCCTGGTTTAACACTCAATCGAAACCAAGACACCACCCTCGTGAACGGCTAGAGGTGAATGGTGAGCATATTTGAAGATGAAAGCTGCTGCTATGAGAATATGTCATTGGGTGCAAGATCTTTCCAGGTCATTTATGTGTCCTATGAATTACTATTGGGTGGCTAGGTAAATGCAATCAACTTTTTTATTGGCATGCATACCACTATTTATTTGCTGAAAAATACTCACGTCTGCTAAATTTGCCGCGATTGGCTGCACAAGGAAGTAGGTATGTGCGCATGCGTTAATAACATATATTTTCTTTTTTTTGGTCAATATTATCCTAAATCTATATGAATAAGCATTAGATTGCTGGTTTATTTAATTTGAGGAATAAATATGAACAATTCAATAGAAATTGGTATGTTATTATCTAACTACTAAATAGGTCACATGATACATGTTGTGTATTCGCCATCTTGTTTAGGTGGCAGGCTTTAAAGTGACAGTTCATCTGTCAAAGGATTCGGTGATATTTACTGGACTCATAAATATCTCTGGCTGTTTTTCTTGAAAAGGTACGTTGCCAGGAGAGTGTGTTTATTTTCCTGGATGATCAATCAATGATTTGAAGTCGAATCTTCCTTGGTTAGTCGTCCAGATTTTGTATTGCTGTAGATTTTGTCTTGGTGTTTTGATGTGATGTCCCCGAGTGATGTCATCTAACCTGTTTGCAAATTGATAATAATCATCATTCCTAATTATTTCAGATCTGTGCTTTGTCAGCTATGTAGAAAGCATATTGAATACAATTGACGTAAACAAAAAATGGAGAGTGAAGAGAAAATGTCAGATCCTGAAGAAACCCTTACAGATGCACATACATCTCAGAACACTATTGAAGAAGGTTTAACCAGTAAAGGGTGTGAGGAAGATTCTGAGACGGACAACATAGACGATGGTTGCAATACTGAAAATTCAAAGAGTTTCGAGAAATTAGAAGTAAACTCTGTCGCCGAAACAGATGAATTAGTGAGTGTGGATCTTGATTCACCGAATGAATCGAATGTGAATGGATCCTCAGGTATATCAGATGATGTCTCAGGTGAGACAATCCAACACAATTCTAGTCCAATTGATGATTCATTGAATTCAAGCGTCCAGGATATTCATGAATTGTCAGACACAAATGAACTAGATTTAGAATCCGAAAAATTACAGATTCTGAATCAGCAATGCCTGGAAAGCGATGGCATAGACAGTGACGGCATAAGTTGCAATCAGAGCAGTGAAATTGAAAGTTCTCCATCCTCAGAATCAGTTTCATGTGACAATTCTATTCAACCACACCTGGCAGAGGTACCTTCCGTATTACATGATGATACACATTCCATAGCAGATCATTCCACTTCTGTAATTAAAGACCAGGACAATTCTAGTTTAGATGAATCTAGCACTGAACCAGATGTAACCGATATTCAACAGCACCACCATGCAGACAGTGGTTCTGACCCTCCTAAAGCTGCACCATGTCAAATTACCCCAGTTAGACCTGATACCAATCAAGATATAAATGATGAACTTCTCTCTGAGCTTGATGCTGAGTTAGAAATATCAGAAGCTCAAATTGAAAATGACATAGTCGACCTTCCTAATGGTATGACGCAGAGAAAGATCTCTGTGTCAGAAGTGCCAGAGTATAAAGAATTAAAGACCAAGTACGAAAGTTTACAGAAACACTTAGAACAACAGATCATTGACGCACAGCGGTATATCTATTTTTTTTCAACATTATCTAAGTGATTATAATTTCCTGTTTACCAATCCCAGACATGCTTCTTAAACAAGCATATCGAATACGTTTACCTAAGCTAATTATCTTATTTTGAATTATGTTTCTAGGTTTAAATCAGAAGCGGAGAAGACTACACATTCTTTAGCCATTGCCATTAAAGAAAGAGACTCGTATTTGGACAAGATTCAACTCATTGAGAAAGGAGACGATGGTCATATATTACGTATCAAAGAGGTAAGCAGCGATTTTGGTTTTACTGCTGTATGCATTCCGTTACAAAGAATATGAATGATAAAACGATATATAGGGGAATGGTATATAACGCGTATCTATCGTGTCCCCATATTTGTATTTTTATCCTGGTCAAAAGTCGCCCATATGAAAAGATGGTAACTCGATATAACGCATTTTTTAGACTTGTCACCCGCTACCCTTGTTATGTCGATCATCTATTGTAATATACGTGTGTAGTAAGTATGTACATCAGATGTGACCGTTTCTCCATATTCAAATATGAATATACCCATGCTCCAATCAATTTCGCCATTGCCATATCAGGGATTATTGATAACATGCACCAGACTTTCAACATGCATTTGTTTACCTGAGCTATAGGCTAGTGTACAAATCAATGCTTATTCTCAAATCATGTCGAACAAGGTATACAGGTAGCAATTAGTGCTGGTACTACCTGATTTTGTAATCAGTGTGAATGGCAAGGTTTATATCGGAGATAAGCTGCCAGCAGGTCTGTCGTCGTGAGATCAATACATATACCGTAATTCCCCAATAGTAAGCCGCACTTTTATTCCCGAGATTTGCAGCGCAAGTTATGGGTGCGGCTTACTAACGGGTACAGAAAATAAACATTTTTTGGGCAGGGAATTTTGTGGTGGGTCTCAGAGTAACATGGGTTGAAGTGTGC
>JAXGGS010036667.1:9478-62186 GCA_035585475.1 Armandia brevis | reverse complement strand
TGGCAAAACAATGTCATTGTAATGTCTGCACTTATATAAATGAGTGGTGGCAGCTGAATGAATGAACACTTTTGTAATGTGTCAGTGCAAACGATAGTGCTCATGCCGGTTCCTCTATTTCCTCAATCGATTAATCATTGCACGTAATTATGTACAAATAAAAGGTTGAAAATCATCTAGCGCCTTATGACACTGTACTATTTTCAATTAAGATTCCAATGCGCCTCGCATAAATGTCAAACGGATAATAAACCGTGCAAACATCATGTACGTGTTTGGGGCAACTTACCATACAATAGATCAAATATACAATAAATATACATATATTTCAATCGATAGCGTTTACACGGTTAATAGCATCTTGAGTTCGTGAACAGATACAGGAAGACAAGGTCTCATAAAAATATGCTTTGCCTAAATACGTATAATACAAGTTATTATTAGATCTTTGATAGAAGATCGTGACCCAGAGGTCAGCCTACCATCATACCGCCATTTGTGTGCGGGTGATTATTGAAACTCACTTAGCATTCTTTTGTTTAGTTTTATGTTTTATAAAACTAATGTACAACGTTTCAAACCCACTCCGACGGCACCCCTTTGTTCTATTCCAACTGTGTCCAGCCAAAACAGGAGACGGTTACGATACAAGCGCAAGGTAAAAGGCTAATCTGATTAAATGTGCTACTGGATAGCTTTGCTCAGTCGGCACAAGTGCCATTAAGCTGACCGATTCTCGATCAATCCGCAAGAGGAAAAACAGACATATTAATATAAGACAAGAATGACCACTTCATTAATTTGAATGATACATCTTAAGGCGCATGAGGTAAGAGATTATGTTTAATCCATTTAAATGGTATATGTAGACAATGTTCAATATGAATGCCAATACATGTAGTAAAATGCTTACACACAAAATACTTGTATATCTACATGAAAGCCAATCCAGTATATGTGGTGAATACGCATGGTCTAATCGTATTGGAAATTTATTTAATTTGAATATTTAAAAAACATTACCCATTTGCAGATTGAAAACGAGGATCAATATGAAATAGTCCTCGATACAAAAAAGATGTTCTAATTTAATTTTACAGGTAAGCCACTATGAAACTTAAGTTTAGTAAATCAATCAATTAAAGCCAACGGTATAGAATCGACTCCCTGCAATGGTCTCCAGAGTATCAAGTTGAACTTATAAAATACTGGCTGTTATTTGAGATGGACGAAATAGATGACCATGCTGCAAAGAACCAAATGGTTGATAAACCTAATGCGGCAACACATTCGGTAGACATTGCCGATTCGGCGAAGGATACCATAAACCAAACACCTGGACATGACACTGACGATGCAAGAAGTGCCTCAATATTATTAGACGATGCAAATACCGGTATACAGAATGAAAGTAAATTACACGTGAAAAGTGAAGACAATAAACAGGTAAGCGAAGTGAATATTTTTCGAGTTGCAGCATCAAAAACAACTTAATACAGGTATCAAGGTGCATGTATAACTGTACACATGTGGCATCGTTCCAAATACAAATCACCTAACTAGAACTAGTAAATCATAAACCGGAACAGCGTCCTGATTTCTGCCAAAACATGTCATCACTTCACATATGAATACTGTAGTTTGAATTTCATTCGCAGAATATGTTTACACACCAACATAATAAATTGCTGGTAGATAGAGATGGTCCTGTGGAGGCAATTGCCGATGACGCTGGACAGGGGAAAGAAAAAGAGGGTAACCGCATCGAAAACGGAAAAATTTCGATTTCGAGACTGGAGGAAACTACACCGTCTTCCGTAGAAACAATCGTAGATGAGCAACCTGGGGTGAGACCGCGCAAACCGCAATTATCAAATAAATATTCAAAACCGCATTTTTAAATACCGGTAGTTACGTAATCACCTTTCGATGAATAACTGATTATATTTTTAAAAAACAACAGTACTCACCCATACCCGAATCATTACAGATACTCGATATTGAGCGTGAATTTGATACAGATGTAATGGAGCTCAGGGGTTTGAAATTAGGACGATGCTTGTCCGTGAATGCTGCCGTACAAAGTGATTCTAAAAGGTATGGAGAAACATGTTTCATACTGAAAGGATAACATTGTACACGTACATCCATGTCATTTTTCAAGATAAACAAATCAGGTTTTCCGAACGACACAGGTTGCTCTTTCAACTGCAAGATAAAGAGGGATTATCCAGTGACATGTATCTGAGAATCATGATTTGTCCATCGGAAAACAAAATTTACTGCAATGCTTTTTTGTACGAATCATGGGGAGCGACTGAAGAATTCACAGCCACTGAATCGTTCCAGCGAGGGGATTTTACTTTAAATATGGAAATCCATGTGACAATTGACTGTTTCATCGTAAGTTTGCATAGCGGTTGATGATCAAATGATATTTGAGCATTTATAGATCTGAACAGATGAACTAAACCTTACAGATTACCATCAACAACTTCCATATAAAGTTCGGCCACAGAGTGATACCACAGGAAATGGATTTAGCGTACTTTGCATACACGGACGAGATGAAATATGTAGAGGTTACATGTCCCAAACCACGAGTAGGTCTCATGCATTGCATATCTAACAAATAATGATATGTTTTACAGTATAATTCTAGATATGTGTGTACACTGTTCTGTTTGATTGTCTCAGAATATGCCTTGTGAAGTGAATGAACCCGCAGGATTGCGGTCGGGGCACATAATTCACATGGACGTAAGGCCACAACTTCACGCAAACAGGTCAGGGAATAGCAATGTACAATCGTTAGTTTATGATCTCGGAAAGCAATGTGATGCATTTTCCATTATGCATTTTTACCCACGTACACTCTCAACAATTCGGAACATTAATTAAGCAGACATCATAAACAACAAGACCATTTTCTACTCCTTCAAGTTTCCAATATGAGATGTCCTCAAACAAGCAAAAATGTCAAAGTTATTGCGGCTTTATCACAGAGGTATTTGAACATGCCCATGCCACCTTTATTGACACCTGAACTTCCCGCGACATAATTAACTTCAAACCCTTTAGTGGTCCACGTGGATTGAATATGATTCTTACAATTAGGTCAAATTTGATGAGGAACTCGTGAAGGTTTCCTGCAGAGCATTTAAGCGTGACACACCAGGCGAGATCTTCAGAATAGATGGTCATTTACCGATTTTCAGAGATTACGATTTAGATTTGAAAATGGTTGTTCATGAAAATAGATTTGAGGTAAAGCCAAAAATTTGCGAAAATAAAACGCAACAGCAATGCAAATAAATTGTGAATTTCTTTAAAAACTCACCCTTTGCCCGACACGTTACACCCAGGTGCTGTTAGACAACGATTACTTCATGGATTATGACCACAGCCTTAATCTGGACGAATTAACACAGATTACAGTGGCAGGAGATATCTCGGTATACGGATTGGACCTGAAACGAGTAAGCAAATTAAATAATTACTAACAAAAACACAAAGAATAGTTGCAATTGAGAAACAATACAGTATCTGTGCATATTTCAGCCAAAAGGTGACTTACCTAGGCTGAAAAAACAAGCAAGCTCCCGTGACTGCTGTGAAAGATGCGTTCTGTCGTGATAATCTTATCAATAATATACCCACCATTGTGCATTAGTAATTATGTTCATACATTTTGGTAATATATATGAGTATGTGTTTTGTAGATCACTCAGTAAACACATCTTAACAATCTAAGAATAGATTGATGCATCGAAAGGAATATATCTTGGTTAAGTTCTTTGAGATTTATTGTACTTATCATATTAACTAATAATAAATAATTATAATCATAAGGGCTGAATATAATTGTATCTTTGTACAATACAGTATGATTCTGTACATAAAAGCGTATTAAATAAAGATTACAAAAGAAAGATGGTCGTTCTCACTCCATATATTATTACACCTTTATCTTATAATACAAATAGGTATACATGTACATGTATGTGAATATGGCCTATACTTGTATTCTTTGTTTTCCTGGTTTATGGCACTTGGTATGTGCTACACTATTGCAGAAATCACACACATTTATATTTCAGACAATGTGTGCTAAATTTACCAGTACGTTGAATCGTATCCAGAACTGAATGCATTACAAGACAGTGTAACCGTACTCTCAAGAAGACATTATTAAATCTGTACTCGCTAAAACCTTTCACGCCGTACGTGTATCAGATAATATAACAATTTAAAATTGGGTAACATTGATTAAAAAACTAGTAATATGTGATATAAATATAAAAACAAAAAATATGACAGAATACGCAATCGTGGCCAATCCGAGTGTTACTTTGATTGCCTACAAATTAGATTGTCTAAACCTCACAAGCGTTGGAGGTTGGTACAATACCTAACGATTCTACATTTGAATACCGGCCACCTGAACCCGAGTGCAATAGGCCCAGACAGTATCTTATATTACCATATATATGAGCATACTTGTATAATCAAGTTCCCTTACTCAGACATTCAATATTAAGTTTCTATCAATCTAAAATGCCTTTTTAATACTAGAATTACTACCGGTAATAATTACCACACACATACGATAGAGATTATTCGGCGCGATTGCTCTAGGCTTACACTTTCCTTCATCATAAACATTAATGGTGTCTGATATTAAACGTTGGTCTACAATAAACAGGTACCCGGTATACGTAATCGTATTCTACATTGAGAATTGTCAAATTCCTTAATAGGGAATGTACATGTTCAACTTGATGAAGAGTTACCCTGCGATTTGGAACTGCCAGGAACTCTGCCTGGCCGAGGTAGTCTTGAAGGTAGATTCAATCCAGGTATAGCTATTGGCATGAACTGGGCAGGAACGTGCATTCCTGGTATGGCCACACCCGGCATCCCAATCTCTGGCATGGCTAATGGGACGCCTGCTTCTCCGAGAGGTGCTGCTGGAGTACCCTACGAACACAAAAAGCAATGTATTGTAGAGCAGAAGTAATTAGAAATAAATATAAAACAGGGTAAATCAAATCATATTTCAACAGGCGCACTGGGGGCATTATCTTGTAACATTTTGGTTTCAAAATAAAACAAAACCCAATTGATTGATGAACTATAAACATGTGTTTAAAACAGCAAACGAAGCCTTTAAGTAGGCTGTCTGAAATTTGAACTGTGTACGGTAACTGGAAACTTAACTAATAACACTACTCTAAACTATCAAATATAAATGTATACACGCCTTAAGGCAGGAGCTGGTGAAACCTTCACGTTAAAATTACCACCTTGATCAACTGAGACTACGAATAGCCTACTATTTACAATCCATGCCCGGGGTTTCTATGAAATATATTAGCATTAAAATAAATGAATAATTCTTCAAGGGTGTATCTTAAGAAAGAACGAATGTGACGTACCATTGCAAGACCAGGGATAGCTTGCCTACTGTGCATCCCAAGAAATGCCTGCAATCTCTTTTGTAGTTCTTCAGCAGTGATATTGGGATTCTGTTGAAAAATTAAGAGCATACATGTATACAGATAAACGATGACTTGTTTTTTTTTAAATATATAATATGGTTTATTGGCATTAGATGAATGAACAGGTTACAGGTACTTTGACATGTGACTTGCCAAAAGGAGCTCGCAAAACACTGAGGTCATTACACGGATCCTGGTGATAAATAATAGTGTGTAGCTTTGAATTATGCGCAGGGAGGGCTTCTTTATGAGCCTTATGTAAGTTATTTTACAGTACAAATCGTGTTGCCTAATAAACATGTTTAACGAACAGGATGAATTGTTTGAGAATTTTTAAATCGAAAGGGGTGTTAACTTGTTATCATGCCGATGACCATGAAGATGTACTGGACTTACGTATTTCAATATCTCCTGGACAACTCTGGGCAGCTGTGTCATCTGGAAGCTTAGTTTCTGTTGTGCGGTTGAACCCATTTGAACTTGATCTATTGATTAAGACAATACGGTGTATGAGGCGACAGCTATAGGGACATACATTTATAAATACGAATTAATTTTATTGTTGTTTCTTCAATTGAAAGATTACTCCTTCGTAAAACCAACTTACTATTTGCAGAGGTAGTAAACGGGAGTCTGGGTAATATCATCTGACCGGTGGTCGACAGACCAGATGTGGATGGCTGCTGATAATTGTAGTTGGGTGTGTAATTATACTGACGATACTGGAAAATTCCACGCTTCTCTCTTTCGTAGTCCTCCCAGGCAGTTTTGATTTCCTCTTCGGACAGGTTCTCCTCTGGACGGTTCTCGAGCAGCGAGTCGTGCTCGTGGTAGTCGACAATCCAAGCTCTGTGACTGGACATGAGTTCGGCGAGCACTACATCTTTAGGCAGTGGCGGAGTTTTCTCTTCCCTGTCAGGGTCATCCAGTCTGTCGGGAGTAAACTTGTACAGCGCCTGTAGATCGGCAGCTGTGAAATGCCGGTCTATCTGGTGCTCGTCTATGACACGCTGAGAGAGCGTCTCCTTGGTTACCTGACGCGTATAAATCTTGTCTTCCATGGTACCCTGTGAAAAAGGCGGCAACATTAGAGAGGGATTCGTTCACGACTCTGATTGAATTCAGTACAAAGTAAGAAGTATGTAAGACAAGCATGCAGTGTACCTGAGCTAAAAATCGGTATACGTAGACGTCTTTCGTCTGACCGAATCGATAGACCCTGAATATAGACTGAATGTCGTGTGAAGGATTCCAAGAGGCATCAAAGATGATCACTCTGTTTGCAGAGTCTAAGTTAATACCAAGACCGCCAGCTCGGGTTGATATAAGAAACAGGCGTAATCTAAAAAGACAGCTTATTCGTGTATACAGTTTTAATGCAAGGCGACAGGAATTCATGAAAAGGCAGAATAATGCACAGGAAGGCAAGACTATCTTTAGCAAACGAACCTTGTGTTGTCAGCATCATTGAACTGTTCGGTGAAATTGCTCCTTTTGGTAGCACCTGTGGACCCATCCATTCTCAAGTAATCTTCGTCTTTATCCCATGTGCTAACTTTGTCACATTTCTGAATATCAATTGTGACAACTTTGCTAATAACGAGTGTTCGATCGCTCGTTACACACTGCTCAATTGAAATATTACGGATAATAGCACTGAATAAAAAATCACCCTTTTCTTAGTCCCGTTAATTTTCTGTGCTTCCTCATTCTTATATTTCAAAAAGGCCTCGATCAAATCAAGAGAAAGCAAACTCTGACTAAACACCAATCTAAAATGAAAAAAATCCAAATTAACTTTTAAATACAGACAACAAATCTACGGCACACTTTTAATTGGAATTGTCTGATAATTATTATTCTTTTTTTCCATGTATGTCATGTGTCTTACACTTTGTCTCCGATCGTTTCACACATTCTCAGGATTTCGAATAGTAAAATCAGTTTTCCACTGAGTTCCAACTTGGTCTCATGCTCCTCCTCTACGAACTTGTGCCACCACTGCTCTTCTTGAATAACCTTAACTTCGTCGTCAGAATTATTGCCTGCGAGCAAATTTTATAATTATCGATACCATAAATATCGTCTCTCAATTTAAAAGTTTTAAAAGTCGATGTTTAGGGGTACGTACCATCTTGTTTGCCTCGGGTTCTGGACCTCCAGTGTTTTATTACCTCCCCAGCAATGACTTTGGCCTTACGATCCTTTCTGCCCTCACCATTAACACTATCTGAGGATTTGTCTGACTTCGCTTCCTCCTCTTTCTTGGCGACACCTTTGCCGTCCTTGTTACCTTTACCTCTTGTTTTCCTGACATCCGGTTCAGTGCTCTCGGCTTTTCTTTTTGTTCTAAAGATCAGATAAAAGCGACGTAATGAATGACCGGAACATGAATAATACAAATATTTTAACGCTTCATCATGGATCATACTTTGATTTGTTGTCACTTTGGGGTTTTTCAGGAGAGGCGTTCTGACTCGAATTGCGAGTTGTACGAGTAGTGACGGGTGACTTGCTCACACTGCTCTCAACTTCATCTTTTTTATCTTCAATGTCTTTCATGTTCACTTCGCCTTCTTCAGCTTCGGACCCGACCATCTCTTCTTCTTCAGAGTCATCCAGAAAGGAAGATTCCAATTCATCTAAGTCATCATCCCGGTCAGAGGAATATCCCTGGAAAAAGGCATAATCATCGAGATAAAGAACAACTTTTGATAGAGGGTGTAAAATCCTCATAACAATAGTCATAGTTGAAAACAAACCGCAAACTGAAACATGACTTATAAAGATGGCAAGCAAAACAATACCGCAATACAAAAAGGTCGATGTGGATTTATCGGTGAATAATGAATATAAATTGCGCATGCATTTAAATAAAACGTCGAAATTAAAAAGAACAAAACGATAAGGATTATTTTGAAACTCATCAACATAAATCTATCTCCTACATAAACTCACAGACACTAGGTTTTCGGCCTTCTCATTTTTAACTTTCAGCTTATTAGCTAACTCTTTCCTTCTTTTCCTCTATATAATTATATATCAATTGTATAATTGGCTACATGTCCTTAAACTACAGATAATTTTGAGTTACTAAATTACTTTACACCTGACGTTAATACATGCCGGAATGTGAGTATTGGCGAAGCCCTTCTCGTACAGAATAAGTAGTAAGTACTATACGGAAAACTCACCTTCTTCTCTTGACGTATCTCATCAAGTTTCAGCACCCACGGATGAGTCCAGATCCTCATCAGACACTGGTAGTCCGAGAAGAGACTGGTTCCGTGGTAAGGGCTGTTCTCGGTGGGCATGTGATTCTTCATGTACTCCTCATAAAGTTTCATCTGTATTTCTGACAGTCTTACCGATACAACATACTCGTGCTTTGGTGGCAATAGTTTTAAAAGGCACGTGTAATCTCTCCTCTGAAAAGAAATCCAATTTAGTTGAGGCGTCTTGTTAATATGAATGACAACACCGACTTTTCACATTACTTATTTAGTACAATGTACAAATATGCTAGTATGCAACATACAACAGCGCAACAGTCATGAAGTGGTGTTGGATACGTAGTAAGTAGGATCCCTAAAATATACCGGTAGTTTACCTGTACAGCTCCTGAGAGAAGCTCGTGAAGAATATGAGCCCTCCTCTTCATGGTTTTTACATCAAATTTGGTCGAGTCGGCGTGTTGTCCATTAGTGATAGGGTTCACAAATCTGTTACAGAATTCTCGTCTGGTCCCTAACAAATTTGGCTTCACAAAATTCACCATGCAGTGATCTAAGAATGAAAAAGGATTAACTTAAGGGTTATTATTTAAACTGAAACAAGCTTTACACACCGTGCGAAATACATGTTATAGAAGACGTCAGCTACTTACATTCGACCAGATTATTTTGCAGAGGGGTACCTGTGAGCACCACTCGTTTTTTTGTGCGAATCTTATTCATACTTTTAGATATTCCTGAGGCATCATTTTTCAGTACGTGGCCTTCATCGCACACAACTAAATCAGGACCTAAGGAAGCAACGAAACAATATATAGATGCAAAATGCATGATGTAAATCGACAATTTCATAGTACAAAAGCGCAGTGAAATTCCTGTTCGATTAACATACCCGGGTCGAGTAGACTTTCGTCAAATGCTTTTTTGGTTTTCTTGCTTCTGCCGGAATATGTTGCCAATATACGAAAGAGTTGGTAACCTATGATGAGGATACCGCCTGTTTTATTCCACTTATTTAGAGCCGCTACCCGATCTGGGTGATTCCTCAAACTAGCCAGCTCATAAACCTGCAATAATGTATCAGATGACTGAAAACAGACACTGTTAGAACGATGCAGCTGTGTATTTGCATAAAAGTAAATGAAAATCGTACGGGAAGCCGGTCTTTTTTGTCAAGCCACTTCACCCACTCGTACTGCCAGTTAAGCACTGTGTTCAGCGGACAGACCACTAGGCATTTCTTAAAGGTTTTCTTCAATTCTTTTCCCGTCAGTAGCATGTGAATCAGAGATATAAGCTGCGGGGAGAAAATGTAATCGGTCCATCTCAGTTACAATGCGGATTAATATAATCAAGGCGAAACATGAGCGTCACGTTTAAGATTGAATGATCAGCGAAGAAAGGTTAAATACTTACGGTCAGCGTTTTTCCGAGTCCCATGCAATGTGCCAGTATACAACCACCCCCTTCCTCTTCTGGGTTTTTGAGTTTATCCATCGATTCTATGAGTGAGTCCCACAAGAATTCAATACCTATAAAATAGGATGATGTAAGGTGAAAAACGTTACGTTTATTAACCGAGGATCGTTCTACAATGACAGATTTGTTCTGATGGATTTACCCTCTACTTGATGAGGTTTGAGTTTCTTCACAAGCTTCGGGTGTACTTCAGCTAGGGGAGTTTTGGTTCCTTCTTTGCAGGCTAAAACTAGTTTGGTTGTAATGGGTAGCTTGGTTTTCTTGTCTATCTCAGTTACGACGATGTGCTATAGGAAGCATACAAGTACATATATCGGAAGGGTACAATCATGTTTGAAATTTGCAAGCTTTGACAAAATCTACCATGCCGAATCAGATGAATTACCCGGTACCTTGTCGTGCTCTTTCTTTACTCTATCTCTTCTCTCTTTCTCATCTTTAGCAGCTTGTTTGGTCTCTTCGGTCAACTTTTTTCCCGTCATTACTTTTCGAATGTCCCGTCGTCCATCAAATTTCTTTTCATCCTAAGCGTTTAGTTATCGAGAAGATTAATTAACGATTCCAACTACATGTGCAGTTGCTAAAGCTAATTTCAACCGAAGATTGTTTTAATAGATTGTTAATTTTCCAACTCTTACGTCATCAACATTTTCTCCATCATTGTCTTTACCAGCACTTGGTTTCTCTGGGCTTTTAATAGGACTAGAGGATGCAGGTTTCATTGGAGACTTCTTTGACTCCTCTGGTTTTGCACTTTCTGGGGTTACCGGTACGTCCTCAATAGAATCATCGTCTTTTTTATCCACAAATAATGCATCAATATCTTCTTCCTCTGACTCGTCTTTGCCCTTTTTACTTTTCGCTTGAGCTCTTGTACGCTTTCCTTTTGGTGTATTTACCTTATCTGATGATCCTGTAGATTTTTTGTCTGTGAATAAAACAAAAGTGCACGTGCGTTTATATATGCTCATCCAATCAAATTAAGTCTTCATAGCATGGTACATATGAATCTATTCAAACCTTTAGAGTTCCTCTTTCCTTGCTGTAATGTATCTTTGGCTTTCTTTTCTTCAACGTTGGCCTTATCGACTTCTTCTTGGTAATTCTGAAAATTGTGATTAAAAGGGAGATGCTTGTATTCTCCATATACCTCTACCGGATGATGAAATTGAGTATTCTTCAGTTCCGTTTCTTACCTTAGAACTGCTTAGCATCATCTTTATTTTCGCTTCCTGCTCGACATTTTTCTCCATTAAGTTATTCATTTCAGCTAACTGCTCGTCCTTCCATTTCAATTCATTCTTCAGGCGCGTAACCTCTTCTTTCTAAGGACAATTTTAAAAGTTTATAAACTATTAAGTATACATGCCTACGCATTTTTGAAAAGTTAAGAATTGAAATCCGGACACCGTAAGTACAAGGCGACAGTTGTGATTACACTTACCTTATCTCCTAACACTTTCTCGTACTTTTCCTTTAATGTTTTGACCATATTTTTAAGCTCATTTACTTTCTTTTTCATCGCCACAGCTGGACGAGGTCCATCTGATCGCGTCTTGTAAGATTCATCAATATCCGAGTCGGACTCTCTCTCGTCGCTGCTCGAATTTTCACTGAGTTTCTGGACATTATCGCTCTCTTCATATTTATTAACTTCTGTGGCACCGGGTTCGATATGGACAGATTTAGCTTCCGCTGGCATGTTGAGAAATCTTGATGGAGTGGAACGTCTCGTCTTTCTCTTTATTTCTAAGTGGATATCAAAAATAAAAAATGAATAAGGGGTCTAGGATATTGGCTAAATGTAAACAAAATAACCGATAGTTTCATTGCAGCCGTCATTTCACACGCGGGTGCCAGTAACGATTAATATACGAACCGGATATGTGAGGAACTGGTAAGCTCTCGCTTTCCCCAGAGAGTTGTTGCTCCGCTTTCCTTTTTGCATGATGTTCATTTGAAACGGGATCTTTCTTTTTAACAGCGTTGTCCATGTCCAAGATGGAAAACTTCTCCGAAGCAGATGATAATCTTCGAGGAGTACCATTAGGATTAATATCAAGTCTCTGAAGACGCACAGAGGCACGGGTGAGAGATTTAGGCACTGTGATTGTCACATTGTCCGGGCTTGGTGTTGAACGACCTGTCGTTTTTGCAAATGGATCTCCGTCTCCTTTAATTTCATGAATGGGTTTGTCGTCTTTAACTGAAATAAATGCATACATCACAATACAACCTATAATAAATACGACACAACATATGCAAATTTAAGTTCGAAGGATATCTACCTAGTTTGACTCGCTTTGGAGGAGTATTATCGGACAGTGGAGACTGTGTCCTCCGGCGGTTAGCTCTTGCAGATCTACCTGATTCATTCTGGGGTTCAACTTTGATAAGACCTCTGGAAGCAGGGGTGCTTTTCCTACTTCTTGTGGGAGTCTTGGGGGTGTGATTACCATTAACTTGAATGTTTGATGAAGTTCCACCTCTGCGAGGGGATTCACGTTGCACATGACGTGCCTTCATCTGACTGAAACACAAAGGAACATCGACGTTAAAACCATAACTTGTAGCATTTCTGGTGTGTTGGAGGCGAAAATATTTTGAGCTATTGAGAAGCCATATAAGGTTTATCAAAAAAGCATGTGCTGGAATATAAACAGACACTCTAAGGCCCCCTTGAGGTATATAAAGATAGGTCTAAAATGACAAACTTTACACACCATTTTCGAGAATTACCCCATAATTTACATTAGTTTTTGGCAGTTATAACATTCCTGGGTATTACTGCAGCATTCTATAAAGTTTTTAGAAGCTGCACGTCACTCGCATTTATCGCGATACACGGTGTTTATGTGTGAATTTGTCGTCTGCAACTGGTCTGCATGAGTGTAAATAAACCACTTTCTCGATCCCCACCTTCAGGTTATTAGAACGAAAGAATTCCACTTCGGTACCCACTTGACAACATAAACTAGATCATAAGTAACCGCAGAACATCTGTGTACTTACATGGCAATCCAGTTCCTCGAGAAAACCTTGCATCCAGAGAATATTTTGATCTGAATCCGGCGCCACAAGTAGAAACGGCCGACGACTTACAAGCAGTAACAAAGAGGAAGCCGTTGCAGCCACCTGGCAGCTGAGACGCGAACTCAAAGTTACCCGGATGTGAAGAGCAGTATGTAAAATATTTACATACACTGCAAACAAGATCGAACCTATACTACTAAAAAATGTGTACTGCTTCTATATTGGTTGGATTTTTTAATTGTCAGGGGGGCATCTATACTACATACAATAATTACTCGACCAGTATTGATCATCATTGTCTTAAACTAAATTAAAATGAAATGATGATTAATTATAAGATTGATAACAGAAATAATTGTTGTTAACGACTCCATGACAAGAGGTCATCCGTCGAAGACACCATCATTGTTAGTTGAATTTAATAAATGCAACTAATGGAAGTATTACAGCTTTGGAATTACCTAGGTCTCTTAAATGAGTATGTAGTAGGTGTACTTTTTGGAACTAAATGTGGATAAAATGGTGACATAGCCAGCGCTTTGATAATTGAGATGAACTTCACAATGTTGTAGTAATCTGATGACACAAACTAATAGGACGGCATATGTAGAAATCTATAGATTTCTTTAATCTCAAGAGAACAAATAACAGTTTTTATCCCAAAAAATGTACAGAAGGTATTAAAAAAACCGATCCTCAGGTTGATTGTATTCCCTGGACTCGGATTGTAAAAAGTTAACTTATAGACAATATGACAACAATTCTTGATGAACGTAGAGAGTAGAACTAATGTTTCTTCAGGATAAATATTCCCCATAGTTCAGACAAGTAGTGGGCCCCATTTTCCTTTCGGCATCCAGATGTGGTGGAAAAATTTAATTGGGCACCAAACTGAGCAAGGAATGAGAAAACTAAAAGAGCACATTCGGGTTTTCCTTTTGGCCCTTTAGCTTGCCGGATCTTTTGACGAGTAATTGGTACGAGTGAGGAGTTTTGGTGTTGTTGTCCTTCAGCTTGCCCACCCTCTCCGGACCATTAATTACAGGGTTCAGATAGAGCGCTCCTCGAGGTGCCAAACTCACCTCAATAGGTTATGCATGCTTAATTGGTTCTCTTTCTCTGCTTTTTAGAATTGTCGTTTCCTATCTTGAGCGTTGTGGCGAACATTTTATCACCTTGGTCAAATGTTTGAAAACTATTGAAAATGCTGTTGCAGCACAGATTTCCCGCATTTTCAAGGTGATTTCAATCTATAAGAGAACGGGCTTTCATAAATCTATACGGGATATCAATTATTTCAACATGAGACCTTCATTCAAAATGAATCTACGGATTCCGAAATATATTGAAACGTGACACGTAGGGATTTGTTAATAGGGGCCTTGTTTTGTGTTGTATTTTGTATTTCCAGTTAAACAATTATATGAAATTTTATCAATTTTAATACATTCAATAGATAATGAGACATTGCTCAGATCTTTTACTAAAAAGATCCACCAAAATCCGACAATATCACATTACAATTTATGTATATCTGTTTTGCTTAAATCTTAGATTAAGTTTTCCCGCAAAGCTTGAATAGGAACATTTGATGCGTAACCGACGATAGCTGGTGGGTTATTAGTGGTTTTGTCTCAGCATTTTACACTCTAATTTGGGGTAAAAACTAGTTGATGATGCACCTGTGATTCTTTGGGCACAGGTGTGGAAAATATGCGCTCCCTTCAGACTCGGTGTAAGAGTCCCTGGTCCCGCGAAAGGGAGTCCCGGGGTGATAATAACTGGGCCAGCGGGCTGCTGCATTCACCCGACTCGTGAGAACATCAGTGGTGAAGATGTCGAGCACCGCCATTCAATGCTGGTAAAGAAAACCAAAAGCAACTTCAGCCTTTTACCTGGGTGTGAGCATTATACACTTATTTGTAAAAGTATAAGAGAGTTTAGCAAATTTTGCTGAGAAAATTATGAGTCATTTGGCTTGGCCTCTTGGTGGTGATGATAGTTCAGAAACTTAAGTGTCATGAAAATTGGGCAAAAACTAACTCTTGTATTGGGTTTCAGAATGCCTGGTAGAGGTATGCAGTATGTATATAATTTCTTTAATTACCCACAAGAGTTTGACATTGTGGGAAAGAACACTCGAAATAATTGAGAATACATTGCACTAAACTCGGAACTTTCAGCGAAAGGTAACCTTTTGTCCATTTGTAGGAATGTCAGGGATGGTACTTTTATCGTAAAAAGAAATATTAAGCGTCATGATAGCATCAAGTGATGTTAATTGGTAAATAGTTGGATTAATTGATGATATCTATCGACTGAATGCAATATGAAATTACTCTTGCTATTATATCCTGCTAACATTTTCCCACCAGAATCATCCTTACTAGTTGGTGATATCGAGTTGCCAAGAAGTAACTTGATACAATGCGGTGAGATTCATAAAGATTCTATCTTTTCAATAATGATGATTTATTGGCTGCGCAGACACTTATTTGACTTGGTGCGACGACTTTCCGCCTTTAAAAAAGCTATTACCTTGTAATTACTACAATTTTAAAGAACTCACCCCTTTTGTGTACCATTTCAAGTTGGCACCCGATATCAAAATTGAGTTGTCACGCCTGCGATGTCAGCAAAAAGGTGGGAAGTAGGTATTTTAAGCAGGAAAATAGCCGAGTCTAATGTTGTCGCGGTTAGACTTTCGACGTTGAAGATTAGTTTTAAACTACCGTGTCACAAGCACCCATGGCTGGAATTAAGAACTGGCCATGGGAAGTGGATTGTCTCGACTGTCGGGATTTTTCCCTCTGACACGCAACATCGCTAATGCTGCGGTGGTTGAGATAATTGAGATGATAATTTCATCTTTCGTGACGGCTAAGCACAGCGTTTCGTTGTCGTTATGACTGTATGTTGCCTGCCATTGCATCGCATGTGTCATTTTTTCGACAAAAGATGCAATTTAGTGACCATCAGCGGAATCGATTGAGAGCGGCGCGGTCCATACAATATGGTAACGGTGGTGACCATTCTCCACCACCAGGTGTTCTGCCATCAAATGTGCTGCTTGGGTTCGGAGTACCACTCTGTCTCTCTGTCCCCCCGTGGGTCAATATCTCAGTGGTCACATGCGTGAGTTTCAATACATTGTTACGTAAATCATACACTATACACCCATAAAGCTTAAATTGAATTCAAGATTGAATACCATAATTACTCCTCTATTTCACAGTTTCCTATTTTGAGCTATCATCAAACTTTTAGAGAATCTTCGGTCTAGAAATGCGTTGCTTCTGATACTAAAACCCGGTTCCCGATCAGGTCAAAGATGCTCTGCTCTTGCCATTGTTTGCGGCATGAAAATAGCACAATTTGTCAGAAAGACGGGTGTGGGATATTTCCCTGCGGTAGATGTTAGTTGGTCTCACATGGTAGCGGTTGATTAGTGGAATCATTATCGGGTCTCTAACGTCAAGAGAGAACGTGACAATTGCGTATTAGGCAACTCGATTTAGCGGCAGGCGATCCTCGATCTAAGATTCTCAATAGTCCCAGATCACAGGCTGCATGAAATGCCACAATGAATACGTTATGTGAAGCCCCATGCCAGCGAATAATACCAACCTCTTAGGTATTGTTTGAGTTTTTAATTGGCAGGATAAGCAACAGAATTGGCTTTAATCACACGTTAGACTTGATAGACTGGATTTGCATGCTCTCGTGTGGATCGTTTAATACGGAATTTTTTGTAAAAGTAGCAGTCGCGGTTTGAACTGCATTGAAATTCTCCATGTAATACATAACTATGCGGTCCTTCAATTGGATATCTGTATGTCTTTGAAATTGTCACGTTGATTTGATATAATTGGGAAGCTCGCATTTTATTCAGATTCTCGTGAGAATTAAGCTTTATAGTCTGACTTTATGATCGTCTCTCGTTGTGTGATAAATGAGTAAAGTAGGTCAGTGTATGGTACACATGGGAGACGCGGAGACGGGCGTGGCGAGACAAATGTTGTATTGTGTATATTGCGTGATGATGGCGCAGTTGATGAGATGAGATGATGCATCAAACTGAGAACTTTAAAAGCCAACTGGAGTTCTCCGCACTAATGCCTCAGCGGCGCTGTGGAGGGGTAGATCTTCATGCCCGGTTAAGAAATCATCCCTGCTATCTGGGCGTCTTTCAGCCCCTCCAGGCCCCTTTCGTCACTTCCGGTGTGCGTGACGACAGTGGGAAGGCCGGGTGTGAGGAGGTGAGTACTTCCACGGCCCACCTTTCCAGCCCTTCAGCCTCGGCCATACCATCAAAGCGGAGGACCATTTTGATTAGAGGCATTGTCGATGTTTGTACACATCAGAGCACCGGGTGGCATGGCATCGCCGGAGATCCATGCCTAACAGCAACCGCCAAAACAATGAGCTGCTTCAAGTAGTTCCGCTCTACGTTGGCAATCGTGGTCGGCACGCAGCATCTCGGCCGGAGGTAAGAAGAAGAGAAACCGTCTCTAAGACCGCGGGGTGTGCTCCAAACAATGCTCCCCTACATTGAGCCAATGCTCATTAAACTATTGCTTTGAGTAATAACCTTTATTTCAGTCGCATCTTTCGCATGTTAGTTTGCAGTTTTCGTCCGAGATTATCAAAGAATTGCCTCTAATAAGCGCGAATGTTTCTCACTGACATATACCTCGCACGCGTGATTATCTGACGTCACTTCCGGCCATCTTTAGACGCGCGCTCAAGAACAACGTCAATTAGCAGTTGTTTTGCTTTAATGGAATGGTACGACCTTGGGGTGCTGAAATGTGGCATTGTCGTTTATTTTTTATATCTTAAGTGAATCAAGGCATGGATGATAAAAGTTCCGAGCACAAAGAAGTGCCCGCCTTTTAAATGCGCTGGTCTTAGGAAATGCGCTCTGCTTTTGTAAAAGATTGGTATATTTGTTCTGGTGATAGGGACTGCACAAAAACACAGTTGTATATATGTGTGTTGTCAAGTTTTAGATGCGGCTGATCGGGCACACAGTAAGCGATGCAAAAGGTACCATCACAGAAAAAACACTTCTTTGTTTCTTTGATGATACGTAGCTCATGATTCTGAGAGAATTGAGGTACATAAACAAATTTACCAGTGGCATTTCGATGAATACTCTGTGTCTATGTCTCGTATAGTTTATTTATTTAGACCGCATGTCAAGCTTCATATTTAGCGCGTATCGATGCCACCAGTGTTTCTTTTATTTAAGACATCAATTTCCGACCATTTGCTTAACATATATTTAGTTTTATTAGCAAAAGTTTTTTGAATTCTGTCTATTATCATATACACAGAGGCATATTAGCTATCTAGCTAGTTACAAGCATTCAGAGTAGGCATTGGATTGGGGAAAATGACAAACCAGTTAAAGCTTCGATTATATATATATATTCACATTCAGGCAGAATAAAGAAAAAGATACCACGTTTAAAACACTTTGTAAACACTTCGAAACGTGACAACCGCCTGACATGTAGATAATTGGTCAACAATTATGTATGATTTGAAATGGGAATATATTTCCATCTTTCCTCGATGTTCTTTTATCGAATCAGGTCAAACTAGCCGTATAGTACACGTCTTTTGTCGGACAATCACTTGAAATGGACAAACGTCTCTGACAAGCTCCTCCGCACTTAATAATCACCAGCTTATAATCTGTGCAGAATACAGGAAGCAAATGTATGCCTAAATAAGCGTATTGTCAGATAACCTCGACCCCTTATATAGAGGTTTGATAGGTGTTTAGAACTTTATCTCCTAATTTAGCACCCGCGGCATCAACCGGTTGATAGGCTATGTCATCGCAGCCCACGTCTATTAAATTTGAGATGAAACGTGATAAATCAAAATACCCCCCTTTAGCTGCACCCCTGACAGAATTGCTGGTCGTCAGCTCGACCCCTGCCCTCGGGGTGTGTCTGACAAGACATTTCAGCCCTTCTAACTTATCTCAGGTTACATCATGAACAAATCAGAGCGACGGGTCGACACTTGGCTGTCACAATGACTAGCCAGAACATGTTAAAATTGATTGTCGGCGACCATTCTGGGATGTTTCACAAGGAGCACCGTTTAATACCCGCTGCCGAGGGTGGTGTTTAACCCGGCGGGGAGTCACGCTAAGCGTTCCCTTCCTAATCACACCTGCAAGTTGATATCCCCTTGTTTGCCCGAACTGTCGACATTTATTTGATGCTGACAACGACCAAACAGACAGGCTATCATCATTTACTGCAATCTGTAATGATCGGTTAATTGTAGTCGCACACCTTTCAGCAGGCTTTGTGCCGCCTCTGTGGTCATGCATGTGGTTACAGCAACGGTTGCTAACCCCCGAAAATTGGGGGAGATTCAACACATTAAGCAGCGTGCACGGTGATAATTGATTTCCGAATAGTGAAATGGCATGAAATATTGTCACCAGTAAGATTCATTCGGTAATTATGAAATGTTAAGTATTTGAAACAAATTATTTAATATGTGGAGGCAAATGCCTGACGCTGTTACAAAACTGCTCTTTTTCTATGACTGCATCGATACTTTCAGTATTGCCACTAAAAAGTTTCCTGAAACCTTACTGGAATTAAAAGGATTAAATGTGTCTTAGTTGTTCGATGATCATCCGTTTTCCGGAGCGTTTGATCTTTCAGATAATGCTGCTCGATATTTTCGTGTTCGCCTCTGACAGGGAAATTCATAACGTGTCAAACTTTTTCCAACACACGGAGCATGTTTGCTGCCAAATTTTGAATTAAACTTCCGATTTTTCCAGGTGGTTCAACAAATTCAATCGATGTCAGGGCTGTATACCTCGTATTCCCATAGAGTTTGTGTTTCACGGGACAATTGGTTCGATGTGCATGCAGTCTTGTTCGCCTCTGTTTGTCTCTTGCACTTTCCTGGCTTCAAGCTGTGCCTTTACCCAGCTTCTACCGCAACAATTGAGAGGGACCACCTACTACTTCGTCCTTCGAATGGCACACAATTAAGTTCCTCTGAAAGTACTGAATGCTTGTTTGATATTCCTTCATCGGTGCAAATGCGAGCATAATGATACCCATTGTGTTTATTTTCTGTATAATTAGCACTGACAATGTTAATTACTGAGTATTATAGTTAGTGTCTTTCTATAGTAAATGTTAAGTATGGGGAAGTTATCCCTTTTTCGGTAATGTGTCAGTGAATGTTGACCACGAGGAATCTGTTCTCAACCTATGGCGTCTGAATAATCTCCGCAAGGCGTCTTTGTTACTGTTAATTACTCCTGAGTTTAACAAATATCTCACTTGTGCAATGATCTAACAACATTCTTCTTGACACTCAATGCATGCGGTACGTAGCAGCATCTAATTTCACACTAAGTGATCAAGATACGTATATATGAATTGTCTGAGGGTTGAGTGCTGCTGATCATCGCATTCATATAAAATCAATACTCGAACTTTACCTGCCTGAAGCAGTCTCTGTCCCCATCTAACAAAGATCGTCCCATTGAGATCGGCCGACTTGTTAGCCCGCGAGTTCAGCCCGGTAGCCTGGGGCATCACCTGGTGGACGGATTTACCTGACTGATCTCGGCTGCTCCTCAAGTACCCTTCTTATTACAGCAGATGCCATCCGCGAGAAAAAGCGGCGTGATCTTTAATAATGCACGACTTTGTCGGGTGATAATGACGTTGCGCGTCTCCTGTTGTGCGATTAAAGGCAGGTATTGTGGTACGCGCGAGTTAACGCCGGCCCGTAAGTGGACAAATTACAAGCAATTGTTTCCACTGTATATCTGCCACTGTGCCCTGCGGCGAAAATTGCTTTTAGACGCCGATATAACCCTGCTCAGGTGTGCCTCATAATACCCGGTAACCGGCGTTAATGAAATTAACAGATTTGTTTGATTAGACCAGAAAGATGGACTTTTCACACGGCTTAAGCGATGATGCAGCATTCACTTATCTACTTAAGGTAATTTCGCTGTAAAATCAATTAGACACGCTGATGTCTAATCAAAACGCGTTTTGTTCATCCCTTCAAGTGACCAGGTAACTCAATATTAAAATCCCGTAACATTTTTGATCAGTATTTGACTCAGGAAACAATATGACATATCTGTAGCATGTTATATTCACCGATAAAGCGCAGCTGTACATGTAAAACGTGTTTGAAGTCCTAATATGGATATGATGTCATGCAATCACTTCCATAGCTAGGTTTCTCTTTAACAATTTAATTATAATTGATGCATTACTTGAATCGACATCTGAGTGTCCGATGCTCCAGTTGCTCATTTATAGTGTTTGCTAGAGTCTATTAAGAATAGATATGGACAATGCAGTCCCGCAGTATGTTACACATCCATTGACTTTGAACAATAGTGGCAGAACATGTGTTGCTTCATTTAATAATTTGAATCTCATTCTAAGGTCGTAAAGAGCAGCATGAGGTCAATTGAAATTTGCACCAAACTCCTGCCTGGATAATAAATGGTAAAATTTGGTATCGACTTAATGGATACACACGACTTCAACAATAGGATGGCGGGCAGTTGTTTACTTTATTACCATTTGATAACTGTGAGACATTACCTGTCGTGCCAATTAATTCATGAATGGCGATGCCATTTTTTAACTGCAATCCATTTGATCAGTAATTCTATCATCAATCTTAAATATGAGTGACAAAGTCAAATGCGCTGCTCATAAAGTAAAAGTTTAATTACTTTGTAATAACATTTTATATCAGTGTTGATTGGGAAGCTATTCTTGTTATATATCACTCCCAAGTCCATTGTATTAGATAACGTTGGCAGCCAGCTGTTGAGATCTGCATCTGATGTTTCTTTAAAAGGCAATTTAATTTAATTTTGTGCAACTTTGATGTTCCGCGATGTGTACGAACTGCTCGAAGATCTATTTTCGGGTTTGCTATGTAACTTTACTTAGCTTGTTCAAAACGATAAACTGGTAGAATACCACTTTAAAAACGTTTTATGATGGGAGTTTGTGCTGGATATTCTTGCGTATTTTGCGCTGTACTGATTTATTCATGTTACATTCATATAAACATCGGGCTTCGACGATGCCGCTCACGGATCGATTTCGACCTAATCGTCCTCTGCCTTCGAATTGGTGGAACAGAGAAAACGCCATGCAGAAATCCACTCCTGGTGCGATTACCCACAATAGCCCGCTTCCATTTGAGACCTGTTTAGAATTGATGGCAATTATCAGTGACCCCACCCTCGGAGAGTTGTGCCATATAGCTCGGCGGGCCCGATGCTTTGGCCGTGCACCCGGCCGTGCACCGGCAACCATCGGGGGATGCATCGATATGAACACTTCAGCGACAGTCATTTTCAATACGGAGCTCGCCCCCTGACACCCAAACGAGGCTTCACGACGCTGATTGGTCTGTTTGCCTCTCCGCATTGATTTACCATCAATGGATGCTGCGTCGCACTTGAATGACGACCTATCAGGAGGCATTCAGCACACCTTTTTATCTGTTTACTTTCCTCCGACTATTATGAAGAAGCGAGGGCATTTATTAAAGCAGGAGCGAAAGAGCGCCGGGTTATGATTATTATTGCACATATCAAGTAAACTGTGATGAGGCGGCGGTTGGCTAGCCCAGTCTGACGCTGTCTGATTTCCGCCGGTGGGAGAGATACTTAGCAGCCGACGACATCCCCGGCTCATCATTGCGTGCAGAGACTTGCATCTCGACGGAACAGATACATCACATCTCAAACTGACTGCTAGTTACAAGTGACTACAAGTCGTCGGAAGGTGACAATTTTCCACAATTTGCCGTTCGGAGTCGGGCGTCGGTTATTGAAGCCAAGGCGCCAATCCGTGCTTAGATGTGTAAGGTAAAAGCAACTTTCTTTTTGTTAATAAAACCTCTTGCATGATCAGGTGTTATTTTCGTAATAACAGGAAGGATGCAATATATCATTTACGGGAGCCGGTCATATGTTAAGTACCTTTCACGGTTTAGTGTCAAGCAAATGAGCCGATCTTTTTGGGGTTCTGCGCCGCAGTTAGTGGAAAGCGATAATTATAAACATGCGACTTCCTCAGCCTGAAAAGTAATCTCTACAAAGTGAACACAACTGCATTAGGGTGAATATGAAGCAAATATATATCATGTAGACTACAAGCAGGATGAGACTTAATAACTTTGATTAGCGTCTACAAATTTTATAATTGATATTTTAAACATTTTGTTGGCAGTCAAACTGTAACTCTATGCAATATTAATTTCGAAATTATCAATAGCCGTCATTCAGACTATGAAAAAAACATGCAATTTATGTTCATTTGTTTCCTGTAAGACTAATGCATTCAGACCTCTGCACGATATGTACAAGTGAATGAATAGGACCGTATCACCAAGCGAACCTCACTTCAGTTATAGCTAGCCAGCCTGGCAAAACTAAAGTATTGATTGATTTCAGCTGAAAAAAAACCGTACAATTATACACGATGAAAACTCATTCTTAAAATATTTACGCATACTGGTTGTTCTTAGATTAACGGTATGTTTTTTCATGTTTTCAGTGTTCCAGCTAAATCAGCTTATAATCAGCTAAAATGAGTGCCGTTGATGTGGAAACGATCACCCAGCCGGGCTCGCCGTTTGAGGACGACAGTGATTCGAGAATTGATGTCGAGTCTCCGGTGTCGAGAAGTTGCACCCCTGAGGCGGAGGGTTCCGTGTCTTCTCATCCGGCAGCAGAAAGCTCTGGGACCGAGTCACGGGCTAGGGACATCAACATGAATAAAAGCAAGCTGGCATTTTCCATCGCTAGAATCATGGAGCCCAGTGAGCCGAGAAAATCTAGAAAGGAAGAACTGCATTCGGACGAAGAAGAAACAAGAAGAGACATAAGTCCGATGCCATCTCCGAGAAAACCATTGGCCATCAGTCATAAGGACAGAACGAGGGAGGGCGGACATTTTCCTGTGTTCCCAATCCCCACGCATGCCGCGGTGGCGCCCTACCTCCACATGGGATTTCTCCCCCCGGACATGCGGGCCCAAGCTGACGGCAGCTTATCCGCCCTCCCCCCTCAGGTGGCCCGAGAACTGGCCGCCGGGATGGACCCTTCAAAATTTGTGCCATATTTTCATCCTGCTTTCCTAATGGCCGGTCGGATGACGCAGGAGGCCTACCAGACTCAGCTACTGCGACAGCTCCCCTACCTCACAGCGGCCAACTCGCCCTACCTCAACAACCTCCGTGACGGTCATCTACTCGGACAACAAACCGCCGACCCCGTCAAAATGGCGCAGTTATGTGCAACAGGAAAGATGGACACGCAATCCGCGTTAAGCGCGAATCTGAGAAACACCAGCTCGACCCCACACCGTTCTACCGCTGTTAATTATCAGACAATAGCCGCCAATAACCGCGTGTATCCCACCAAAGAGGGTGACAACAAAACATTGGACCTGTCCATGAAAACAACTAAAGTCGCTAATGAAGAACACAAACAAACTGACGACCTACCGCAGAAGAAAGATGGGAACGGAACTGGGAAGGGTGAAACTGAGGACAACGATGCCCAGAGTGAGGAAACACAAACTGGCTCGGCACAAATGGCTTCCGGGGCGAGTCCGACTAACAATGCAGCCGTGAAAAAGCCGGGTGGCAAGCCGACGAAAACATTTACCTGTCCCGAATGTGGTAAAGTCTTTAACGCGCATTACAATCTGACGAGGCACATGCCCGTCCACACGGGGGCTCGACCGTTTATATGTAAGATATGCGGCAAGGGGTTCAGGCAAGCCAGCACCCTCTGTCGACATAAAATCATTCACACGTCGGATAAACCGCACAAATGTAATCAATGCGGAAAAGCCTTCAACCGCTCGTCAACTCTGAACACACACATGCGCATCCACCAGGGACACAAACCGTTTGTGTGCGAGTTCTGTGGCAAGGGCTTCCACCAAAAAGGTAACTATAAAAACCACAAACTGACCCATTCCACCGAAAAACAGTACAAGTGCAACATATGTAACAAGGCTTTCCACCAGGTGTACAACCTGACATTTCACATGCACACCCACAATGATAAGAAACCATTCACTTGTCACCTCTGTGGGAAGGGATTCTGCCGAAACTTTGATCTGAAGAAACACATGCGAAAACTTCACGACGGAGCGCAGCCGCCGAACACTAAGCTGCAGCCGATAGCGGGGACGTACTCGCAGGCTCCCCCGGGGTACAGCCAGGCGGCGGGCAGCATGTTCGGCTCGAGCGGAGGGTCCCCGCACGGGAGCCACGGGCCAGGAGGACAAGTGAGACAGACTCCAACCTCAGCCATGTACCATCGACCCGGACTGATGGCTCAGGCAAGTCTCTCATGTAATCCAGGCCTCGTTAATCCATTCATGGTACACACAGCTAGCTCTCCGTTCCTCTCCCGTCTTCACGCTTCGCTTATGTAAATTACAGCCAAATTTAGGCAAATAATACGATTGACGAATACATTTCTGTATTTGAATTAAGCTTGATTAATTATCCGCTTATTAAACCAGTTGAGAATAATATTATCATGAGTTATTGACGACTGCTGGCATCGGTATCAATATCAATGACTGTATCATTCTTATGGGACGTTTATTTTTCCTAATAGCTCGTGCGCCTGGCGTGCGACATAGTAGGTTGAACTATCGATACTTTAACACTCTCGTTCAATGGGTTTGATTAATGAGTTTCCGTCAGGTAGTCGCGTGGGTAAATTAGTGCTTTATTGCTAATATGATACAGACGATTATTTCTCGTGAAACAATAGCGGACTGCTCGGAGGTCTCCAGGTCTCTAGCGCGACTTGCACATTTCAAATTTGATCCTTTCTGATATAATTGAGCAGCTGTGGGTATTATTGATCGCGGGAGTTTCCAGACAATTCTATTAAAATTACTTTCTTTGATTCTCTTGACAACAATACGAATTTATTAGTGTTTTTGTGTTTCGAATCTAAATCAGACTCTTGTCGAAATCATAATACTAAACTTTACTAGACTGGGTATCGCATGTCACAGCTACATTCGGCGGGTTAGATCAATACTACCAGATTCATAGCATTTATCAAATGAGAAATGTGTGTATCCTGCGTGTAAATATGATAGGAACCGTTCGTAAATGTCTGCGCTATCCAAGTTTCAAGCCGCCTTTCCTGTGACATTTTACTAGGTCGATTTTGAAAATAATGAATTAATGAAATGACATGAAGCGCATGTGTTGTTTGAGAACTTGTATTACAATGCATGGTAATGAAGAATAACTTTTCAATGACACAAATTCATACTGTCGTTTACGTAGTTATTATGGTCTGTTGTCTCATGACTGCTGGGGGATACCTCATTGTTTTCCCTAATTACCTGATCTCTCATGATAATTGAGTTTTAATTAGAGTAAAGGTGGTTTTTACAGTAAGAGTGTGCGCCAGAATTGTTGTGATCGACTGGGAAATTGAATGTAAATTAAACAGAACTGTACATGTACATTCTGTAAATGCAGGCAGTGAAACTGTTGGCTATCAAATATGTGCTTAGAAAGAATACACGTTTTACATGTACTCAGATATATATGTATATATTTAAAATAATTATTGTTGTTAGCGGTGAAGAATAGTTGAATTTAAAAGTAACGTTAATTAATTAGGAATAAGATATGTGTGAATATATATCGAATTCTAATTATCAATTGTGTATTAACTGTAAAAGTATTGAAATGTGAAAGAGAGGAAAAATATAGTATATGACAGTTCTTGACGTCAGATATATGTACAGCGAAATTGTATGCGCCGTTTGAATCGTGCCATAGATTTATAGGGAAAGTGTTGATGTATCAATTTGCTGTGAATATTTGAAATGAAAAAATAAATTTGCTAAATGGATTCACCCGACTCGACCTGCTCTTTAATATCGTCACTAAGTGCACATATTACGCCAAATCTAATGCAATATAATTACAATTTACGCTTAATTATATTGAAAAAACCCTTGAAGATAAAGGTTAACGAGATCTCTCCCGCGTTTCCTGCCCTGACGGCCGGCGGTTCGCTCGGTCAGTCTGAAGAGCTTCTGACACCGGCCACCTTTACACCGACCCCGCTCCACTCCATTCATCTACACAAATAATTGTATTTCGGACTGCTAATCGCCAGGTACTCCGTGCTCAGCCTCAAATTAAGAGATTTGCCTTGTGAAAACGATTGCACACATAATCATTTCAGGATTAAATCCGATTTAAGCGATCAGCGCCATTGTAGCCTCAAATCGGCCGCGATGAGGATCGGCTGTTAACAACATTTTCCACTCTGATGCCGTATCAGATAAATCGATGGGGCGCGAGAAATAAAGACTATGATCAGGGGTTTAACTACTTCTTTTTTTATGTCATTTATAAATACGGACATATCCAGACATTTGTTTGGACCCAGTAAACGGTGGTCAGTCAGATGGTCAGACAATTGGCAGCGCAGATTTAAATCCGAATCTGAAAGGAAATGCACACTATAATTTGTCAAAATTCGTCGTTGGCTGAATGGAATCTCACATCGGGGTTCCTGTTGTCCGTTTGAGAACTGCTGCGATTGACGATGCAGGTGTTTGGCCGTTCACATGACCCCGTGTTAAAAGAGCAAGTCTTTGTAAGTTTTTACCACGGCCCCCTTTTCAACTGGCTCCCCTCTGGTCACGTTTAAGAATTACAGAGAGACCTATCATACATCGACCAACTATAACATTCCACATTTCAAGTGGGATATACGGGGATTTTCCACAACAATATGAATAGTTGTGTTGATAATTATAATGATATCAGATAAGATGTATGATTACCTTTGCATACATGATATACGACGATGAGAAGATTGATCATTTTGACATCCAGCTTAAAGAATTGTCCATTGTACTCGAATGTGTTCATCACAGGTAACTTATTCTCAAGTGGTCGTATATTATCTACTAATGAATGATGAGCACCCGACGTATAATTCAACCCGAATCGTTCAAAGCCAAATATTGTCAAAATTCATAAGACTGACTGACAGGTGCCGAAGCATCGTCTAAACTTACACAAATCACCGAAAACTCTACTATGGTCCTCGTGTTAGCGTAAATTGAAGTGTTAACAGAATGACGGGCCTTTGAGCGCCGCCATACGTAAGACTATTTTCATGCATAGAATCCGGCCCGACCGAAAGGTCGAGTTATGTGATCCTATTTAGAAATGATCTAAAGCTCTGAGGTCGCCGCTTGATGAAGTGGGAGGAGACACTAAAGCAGATCCAAATGCGCAATAATTATAAACCAAGTTGAGCGTCTAATTACAGGAGCCACAATTGAAATTCGGACAATCGACGAAGACACGTAACACGGTAAATAAAGGGCAGTTCCCTCTTGAAAGCTGCGGAGAGGATTTCCCGCCTGCGCTGAATCCGTCGTCCTGTTCGCTTGACCGCACGATTTGGTGACAATTGTGCGTTGAAAGGAGGATGACACGCTGTCTCCGGAACGCTGGCGAGGACTGGGGCCCGGCGGAGATAATTAAAACACTCATTTGTAGGTGATGTTACGATTACACAGGGGACATCTTCACACCCCGGCCGAAGAGGGGAGAAGAGCTGGCAACAAGCTTCACGAGACTTCTATCTCTGAAGGTGCGAGGTCTTTGAAGCGTACTGCGAAACTGAAATCATTACTTTGTTTATCGCCGATGCGAATGAACCGGAGAGTGTTATTCACGTTGTAATTGGGCAATAATTGCTTGTTTTGTGATTTAGCAGTCTTGTTTCTGCATCTACACCACGAGCACTCAATTGGTAACTGATTACCGACCAGATTCTTGGAAATTGTCAGTGCAACTACACTCGTGCTGATTTATGAACATTTCATGCAATGCTTCATATATTGCACATCTACGGGAAACTTGACGTTTGATTATTTAGAATAAAGAATACCTGCATCTGATGGACCACTTTGATGAGTAAATGGCCAAAGAAGTGGTCACTCGGGTGCCCAATATTATTGACAGATCAGAGTGTTTCTTCCCTGCTCCAATCAAAGTGGCTATGCAGCAAATGTGTCTATTTCTGGTGAGCCGCTCTAGCAGAAATATCATTACCGGTGCTAGACAATATCAAAAGGGTTGCAGGCGTTTGGCCGAGTTTAGTTTGTGGTCAAAAGTAATTAACAATGATGTATTGATCGCGGTCCATTTGTAGAAATCATAACTTCGCCAGAATTCGATAATGCTAGGCAAAGACCATTGTCCTAA
The DNA here is from genome assembly GCA_035585475.1 of Armandia brevis. Lineage (NCBI taxonomy): Eukaryota > Metazoa > Annelida > Polychaeta > Opheliidae > Armandia > Armandia brevis. Next base: position 32,602 of record JAXGGS010036667.1, on the reverse strand, counting down.
ACTGTGAATATGGAATGGAAAATGACGAATTGTGTTAATATTCATAAACCCCTACTGTACTTGTACTTGTCAACGTGAGAATAATCACTTCAATGAATAAGGAATCGAAGGGGACATATCTGTCTAGGCTTTTGAGTTCTCTTACATGTCACTTCTGTCTTTAGTTACGCGATGGCAAATCAAGATAGATTTGTTAGCGGTTTATCAAGAAAACTCATCACAAATCATGATCTGACGAGCCCGAAACCACAGAATCCTGCTGTCGCAGCCAAACTATCAAAACACGACTGCTGTGCATTTGTCGAGCACATCCGGATTTCAGGGAGCAGTTAGCAAAATATTAATCCGCAAATTTGACGGATCAACTACAGAATGTGTTATCATGTGCTCGGGTTTGACGGTACCGGGTCGGCGAGGGCAAATCTAGTGCCAATTTGGATAATTGTACATTTCTTCGCCATCAATTTCATTAATTTCCCACCATATTTTCACAGTGTTCCCATTTCGCTGCTCCCGCGGGAACGCCTCGGACAACACAAGCAGGCTCACTCACGGAAATGTGTTTGCGAACTGGTCACCCTTTTGTCCTTCCTCGAAAATGTGATCCCCCCGGGGAGGGTCGGGGATGAGGGGAGAGGCTCAGACGTGGCATATGCTACACGTGTCCGTCTGCTACAAGTGTAAGCAGAGTTTGATGGGGCCCGGCCCTTGGGGAGAGGCGACTCGCTTCCCCGAGGATACCGGCTGGTTGTCGAGACCCAATACAAATACTTTCTGCAACATGAGCAGCGGGTCTCAGGCAGGCGCGGGTCACTCCGCCATAAATGAGCATTGTTTCCCGCCAGATATCACGCAACCCGCCATATGTGGATTGTTTGGGGAGGGGCAAGCAATAAGAACAGGTCACTTTAATTCCTGGCTCGGCCGCCGTCAGCAACAGCCTGACACAATTTTAATCTTCGTGCCGGCAAATTTCAATTAGAGAATATCTCCCATTCAGTCGTTGGCCCTTGGCTTTTTGGCGTGGCGCATGCCGTTCTGGCTGTCCTGAAACATCTGTTTCGCTTAATTATAGCTGCCATGCCGAACTTGTCATCATGATTGTATACACCAAGGCCTTAAACAATACCTTTCTAGCCAAGATGTTGATTTAGATTGACAAAATGATCAATCAAAAATTAGTCAAGTCGGTAGTTTGGTATGGGTGCGATTCATCACTGGGAATGTGGAAGAAATGTTCAGAATGGCTATTACGAATCGATACTGCATCACGCAATACTTGTCACGACGATCATTAGTCATAACAAAAATTCAATATAATTGACAAGTGTAAGAATTAATATATATCTCTAAAACACGCTCTTTGTTTGACCTCACGGTGTTTTTTCAGGACAACATGTATTACGCCTGAGGATTAATGGGCATCCTTCAAGCTATAACTATTATAAATATCTAAAATTCAAGATATTCTGATCTAGGGTATAAATGGTTCCAAGTTAGAATAGGACGTTTTTCTGTATGTACAAATATCTTTAAAAAAACAAGAGTAGGCGCATTTTCAATAGATTTTAAACTGAATAACCGCATTTGGATAACTCGAGCGGGCGTTTTAACACCATACGAGGGTGCTCCATGTCTGCTCCCAGGTGGCGGATGAATTTCAAGTTTGTATGAATAAAACCCGCGTGTTTCCATTTGAAAATCGATCTATAATAGAAACGTATCCTGGTTTGAACAATCGACTATGACTTCGCACCCGATGACATATCCCGGACCGCCGGAGTTACTCGATGGTGTCGAGTGGCAGGGCGTCTCGGTGTTAAATCAGTCTCTGTTCTGCTGGTGTACCGGGGAGGAGCTCTTCCACCAATAGTCACATCGTAGGAGCACTTCTCCGAGGTAAAAAAAACCCCTCAGTTGTATTCATTAGTGTTGAAAAAGCAAATACATGTGCATGGGTGTTAAATATATACTTGCTGTCTGACTGCATGATGATGCTCGCAGCATCGAGGTAATTCTATGACTCATTTGGATGAGATATTAAATCTATCAAATATTTTTTAGAATTAAATCAAAATATGTGATGACAAAACACTATCGATCATATTTCGAATCGACTGAAAAGCGATTTCCCTAGATTTTCAGCTATTTTAAGAACTTTTTATTATTATTAGCAGATTATCACAGTTTAAATGTTTCCTTATTTGTTGAAATATTGTATATCGCTTCATCTATCAATATTGCTTGATGTAATATACGTACATTCGATTTTTTGATAGACCGCCCTCATTAGCATTTGGCTGCATTTAATGATGCATGTTTTTCAAGCTCGCACAAAAGATCAACACCTGTAATATTTTATATAAATTCAATCGCTTTACAATTGGTGAATGTATTTGTGTTTTCTCTCGTTCACTATTTTAATTGCCCATTAAGCTGTGGGGCAACCGAGTGGCAGGCGAGGATACCACCATGAGGGAGGATGCCATCACGAACACAGGAGAACGCGGAGGATGATACTCGCGGATGTTCATTACGCATTTCCTCTTCATTGTGCCAAACGGCTCATTATCAATCTTAATGAAATACTTCACATATATATTAGTTGGCCAATTACTCAGCTAGGGGTACGTGCGAATTCGGTCTCATCGTGGCCTTATTGAAAATTCGCCAGGGTGGTTGCCACTCGAGTGACAATCAAACTGGAAAAACGTTGTCCATTTTTCTATAACGCAATGATCATTTGGGTGACAAGCCTCGAGTTTTGCAGCCTGTTCATTTTAGGCAGCAATTTCATTGACTTGATTGACGTCCCACAGTTGTTTGCGATCGGAAATTGTCATGTAATGATAGGCCACCACAAATTGCGGCAACTGAGAGAGGAAATAAGGCGATAGAAACCTTGCGACAACTATTTTTGTAATAATATGAACACTGGGATGGCGGTTAATGAGCAAATGGATGTCATTGTATATATGTCTAATTGAATTTCTCTTCACAAATCGCCACACTCAGCAGAGGAGTTGCAGTCTGTTGAAATCGCGATGTGGGGCTGACATACTGACAATGTAGCAAATGTTTAGACCAGTTATGCGTGCAGTACAATTACGTTGTGATAACCAACCTTCAATATCTGAATAGGACAATATAGAGTTGTCAAGACGTATAATATTTTTTTTTCTTATGAAGAATTGCATGGCTTACGTTTCTGCTATTCTAGATAAGCAGATAAGAGAGTGCAAATTATGCATATACATGTAGTTATTCTAAAAATAAAACGTTATTATTAAAAATCAAGATATATTCAGTATATAAATAATGCAAGATGAACAATCTTTAACTTCTACGTGTACATTATAATTTTGCAAAAGTAAAATACAAAATGTGAATGTAAAAATAAACAAAACATAAACTTTTGAACCACTGTTTACCGCTCTTGTAAGCTAGGAGCACGCCTGGTGAAAACGCGAGCAGGAGTGTTTTAAACTCCGACCACCTGATGTCCAGAAACCAACTGAAGAGTACAGGTAATCAAGAGCCATAATGTAAGTCATTCTTTACTGGCGAATTAGATTAACTAAAGAGGCTATTGTTGCCTTATCGGGGTGTATCGGTTTTCCAATCGGGTGGTTTCACGAGAGTTTTCACTGATTAACTACAATTTCCACACCTGGCCAGCTTGTCATGCCAAGGTAAAGACATGCTTCACGTTTCAAATTAGCCCATTTTCCTCGCCGACAATCGACACGGCATGCTAGTAAACCATATGCCGAACACGCTCGCTGGCGATGAGAAAGCGGTGTCACTGCAATTTCATTTTCAAATTATAATTACCTTTAAACATTCAATAATTACAGATATTCGATCGATCGAATCACGGGCAATTTATCCAAACTTTCCTCAAATGGTTAGGGGATCGCACGGCTTAGTTTTAATGTATTACTGGGTATTTAGTGTGAATCGTAATGCTTGTCTGCGTGCCCACATTTAGTTTAATGGGCAGTCTGTATCGGTGGGCGGGTCCACTCCTCGGCTATCAGTCGTATTACGACATGAAAGGTGACATAAAATGCTCACTGAGTAGTCGCGTTCCTTCCGGTAGCGACGGTCGTTTGGCCACCTATTTCCCGCCTTTTACGGTCGCAGTCTCGTTTGCTGCCACCATAAGTAGAAAGGTGCCTGGTCTAAATACTAAAACCTCCCCTTCCGAGCCGGTATCAGAGATGAAACGACGCTATTTACTAATTAATGTCAAATCTCGGGTAAATTGATAAAGTGTGCGCTGTGACGAATTTTGATGTCCTTTTAATGATCAGACCACACCGTCAGGAGCGGCAATTGCTTCTGATTCTCTGGCATGGCTCGCAGCAGCCGGCGCCATATTCCCTGATTCGGGGTTGCGTGTTTTCCGGCAGCAGGCATCTGAAAGGACAACTCAACCTCGCGTCGCTCTACAAGACAAAGCTTTCTATGTCAATCCCTCAGTGCCTAATCTAAATAAAATCTTTGTCTCGTGTTGTCAGATTATGGAAAAACATCTAGACGCTCAGCGATGTGTTCGGTATAAATGGTCAGTTGGTTTATGCATCGCGTGCAATGTCAACTGTTCGGTTGTCCAATGTTTCGACAAAATTGCGTGTGTTTGCCGGTGTTACTTCGTTTTATGGTTAGTTCTATTTATCATCAAAACACCACTCACCGCCTCGTCAGCACCGAACATTTCTGCACCAATTTACCTAATTACAAAATCCACTTTTAGCAGTTTTCGGTTGATACAACTTGACATTACCTTGAGCGACGCGATAAAAAACACCACTTGTTGTTTGTGTGTCATTTGTTTAGCCACTGCGAAATGGTGTGATATTTTTCAAGTAAGAACAAAAAGACCATTATCGCGTCATGCATTATTGAGCTTGTGCACCGAACGAACCCAATTAATACTCATCATATGAAACAGAACGCCTGGATCAGTCTATCTGTGGAAGCTTTTCAATGGCGAACCCTTTAAGAGTTTCAAAATCAATATTTGAAGCTGATTTAGCGGTTCCATAGCAGTCTTTTAATACAGTATGTGCGAGTTAAAAAGAGCCCGCTTTAATTTGCAGCTTTGACTTAAATAAGGCACACCAAAGATTAAATCCAACAGGCCATCTATATATTAGTAAATAATTACTTACCAGCTTTAGCATGATACATTTGATAAGGGCCCTTTTCATTCAATATGCCATTTGAATATCGTTCTTAGCGTACCAGATTATCAATAATATGACGTTGGACCGTACATCATAAATCTGTGCACTTATTTCAGCTATCAAATTACTGGCTAAACCTTGATAAACCACCTGGTATGATTATTTATTAAAATTCCTATTATTACCAATCGATTAAGTCTGACATCCCTTAAACGGTAACCGCAGTTAGCTTCGATTTCTTCCTATTTCCATGTTTCTAAATTCACCAGCTAAATCGGTTGATCAATGAATGTCACGCGGAGCTTTTCACCGGTCTTTCTTGTAGCCCGGCGGGATAGGAGAAACCGGAGAATGTTGTGGACGAAATGACGAGTAAGCAGCAAAGAGGGACACTGCGCCCTAAAACTATCGGCTTCTAGTCAACGTGGCTATAAACCGTGCAAGTGGCTGGCAGGTAGGGGCAGGGAGTGTTAGGGCCAGCTTCTGGGGAGCAGGTCGTGTCGGTAGATGGCGGGTCTCACAGTTTGGGGCAGACGGAATTTGGATCTTTATTCAGGCTACAAGGCACATTCATTAACACCTCCGCCATCAATGCCTCATTTTGCAGCCAGCCTCCACAGGCCTCAGCGGGCTGCTTCCTCTGCGTGCACTTTTCAAGAATTTACACATTGACTGTGGTTTCAATAAGACCGGCGTGGCCAAAACACAGACGGAGAAAAGCAATGCAAGGCGTTCCAAAAATGGGCATTGCCGACTACGGTTCCTCAAATCTGGCTGTCATGTAGAAAGACGCACGTAGTCGCTACTTATGGAAAGGTCGGCAGAGCCGCGGGGAGTTCTTATGCTCACACCGAGAGTGAGGACTCGGCCCCTACCCCACTTGATGAGAGCGTGACCACATCCCATTACCAGGCCTGAGACAGACAACCCACCAACATGGCCCCACAGAGCCAGTCAGAGAGAAAATTGCTCCACACAACGGCTTAAAAGAATTCCTACGGTGAAGTGTTGGATGAAAAGAAGCAATATTCTATAGTAAGAGCGGGATCAGGCCAGTCTTACACTTGTCTTTTCACTCGCACATCTCCAGGAGACCTGCGTTAACATTTTGGTCGTCAAGGATCCTGCCTGGCCTTTTGTCCGCCATTGTGTACGATCTTTTGCCCAGAAATAATATGAGAAGAAAAGGGATGATTCTGTTGAAATAATAAATGCAATTAGGGAACATCTTCGGTGAGACTAGCTGAAAAAGCTCTCTCACAAGAGATACAAAACAAGACTTGGAAGGCCTGCGGCATCGATGGTTCGGGTGGGTCTGCGCAAAAAGCTTTCAGCAATTGGTCAAAGGTCGCTTGTGACAGCAGCAATTATGCCCACCCAATTACTATCGGTATGGTTTGTCGTCTGCTCTGAGATAAATTAGAATATCTGGTCAACTTAAACAAATTTCAAGTGTGCACCATGCCGGTCTCGAGTAGATTTTTGAGCCGAAAAGGCTACGTTCTAAATAAATATATTCACGTTTCGTGTTAATGAACTCGATGCTTTGTGAATAGAAGTGCTTCATTTGTAGTGTTTAGAGTTGTTCTCTTTTGTTGTCGCCATACTTAGGCTAGAAGTAATGACCTCATACTTCAGGTGGGTCAATTTGGATTCGTTAAGGCATGAAATCAGGTAGGTGACAAATTCAAACGAAACTAATCTTGACCGCAAATTACAGCCATCACTGCTTCTGATAATACATACAACCTTTTTCAACATTGACACATTATTTCTTACTTTAGAACGGTATTAAATTATCCAAAATAAATCATAGTGACGGTACACAAAGTATCATTAATCTGAAAATAAAAAAACACACTATTTATTGTCGTGATCAGCCAACATATATCACGTATATATAAAGGTTTTTTTTCAAACCTTTCTACATCTATAATGTCTGGAGTATGTTGTATGCTTCAGACAACAAATTTAATCAATAATATAGCTTGCTGTATTGTATTGTAATTAAAACTATTTATTATATTTTAATATAAAACTATAAATCACAAAAACACTAAAGCTAAAGAGATCTACTAAATATATTTGGTTTGTCAAGTGTATCAAGCATGAAGCCTGTTAATTACATCTCTAATAAATTGTAGGTTTAAAATTGATGACAGAGAGAACCTCGCAAGATCACTATTAGGATATGCTGTGTTCTATCATTAGGCACAAACGCATGAGGATTTGACATTGTGGCAATCTTAAAGTGACAATCACGTACGGTGCAGCAGCCACATGCTATGAACTCAATTTATATCATGCAGATACTAAATATCATATATTTATCTATTATCACTAATTTTGTAAAACGGTGTGTTTCTACACAGCGCCAGTTGAGCACAAGTTTGTATATCAAACTTTTTGCAAATAAATACATCCATACATATATATATAAATGTGAACTGGTTCGCTGTGTTCATGTGTTTGGTATAAAGTGAGCTCCGTCGAACAAGAATGTGATTTTAAGGCAATTATTGAATGTCCTTCGACATATTGGATAGGGTACAATAAAAAAAATTGACGAACTTCGCTGAGATGTCATTGTCGCACCATAGGAAACGCCTAGGGTTGCCCGGGTAAATTAACGCGATGCTCGATGCGTATATAACGACATTTTAGATTATTTAAATAGTACTGAGCACTTCTGCTGATCTTCCTCTCAACTGTCGACCTCTGCGCCTCCATACGTCATCAAGTCAGAGTCTGACCACGATCAGCCAATTATTATCTGAACAAACGCCCCAATGGATAACTTGCCCCCGAGGATTTAAAAGGTTTTACGTGTCGAAGGAAGAGGCAAAACCTGCACAAAGATGTTGTATTGTGTTGATGGAGAATGGCGGGATGGAGGGTTAGATTGGCGGTGATCAGGTCCCCGCCTCTCATCCCCGGGCGTCAGAGTCAGCACCAGGGAGCTGCGAGATACGGGGGCTGTCAACAAACTACCCTCCAGCAGATACTCACAGACAATAGACGGGGTTTGAGGCGGATAAAAGGTGCATTAAGGCAGAAGAGTCTGGAAGAGAGTGAGAGTTCCGGCAGCGATGGGTGCACTGCCCCCTGTTGAGGGGCCGAGGGTTTGATGAACGCCCTCTAGGGAGCAGGACCACTTCCCCGGGGTGTCCGTGTCATAAAACAAATACGTTGCATCAATTCAATTTTCCTTTTATTGATGCGAGGTCCGAGTCAGTCCCGTGCATAAAAGGTCGTTAAAGCCGTGACCTCTAATTTTCACGCCCTCGACGAGGGACCTGTCAGCGTCGACAAATATGGAAAACATCATCATTTGCAGCAATACAACTGTCAGGGTTGACAAAAGGATGGCTCAAATTAATTACACGCACATCAATTAAATCATGTAAATGCAACGATGACAAAGTGCCAAATATAACCGTTGTATTATCTCTTGGCATGGCTTCGATGATGAGTTAATCCGACCGTAAAAAGACACGATGTTTTGTCCATCTTTGTCAACTCAATATTTGATCATGAATTTTAAATAACGTAGATCACGAATTTGTTTTAGGATACTTAATCTCACACATACTTGACTTATTGTTAACTGTCACACCTTTCCTTTCCGTGAAGTACAATTCCTACGCGAAAGTATATTCATTTGGACTTGAAGATGTATTCTCGGTCTTTTCGAGTTCGTTATTTTCAGACCCAACCATACAGCAACAGCGATCGTGAGTACGAAAGGGCAAAAGTGCGAGCCATTTTCCCAGCCCCGCAGAGGGGGTGTTCATTTTCTCTGCAGACCGCCGAGAAATGCTAGCGCCTGTAAAGAGACCCAACCTTACATCTGCTACCGCCTGTTAATCGCAAACTGACACCAATTATGGGGAGGGTCATTGTTGATTGAAATTTTAATGGCGCCATTAGCCACGCTTCTCCGTGCCTAGCCGGGCAGGGCTGGTCCCGTCAGACCCAGCCAGACCCGGGCATGGAGGTCTGAACGCCGCTCTCCTCAATAGCTTCAAACAAGCACCTCTCTCCCGGGTAATCTGCCAAGAGCTTCATCGCCCTCCATTAATCATCGCTCAACTTGGTTAATCTTCGTCAGATTGCCCGACTTGACACGCATCGAAAGGTCGTTGGTCGGCAGAGCAGCTTGTGGACATCAGCGATGGCAGTGACGAGCGTCAGGAGCGCTGACTCGGCAAACCTCGGGGACCGTGGGGCCGTGTTCGGGGACCGGCATCCCTCCCAGCCGCCCCGACAGCCGAGCCGACTGCCAGGATCAGGTGTCAGCCGATTGTTTTAGCCTGATTTGTGGCCATATTGAGGCGCGCCGGGGTTCCGTACCAACTAAAGCCATAAATTCAAGCGGGAAGACAGAGGATTCACGCCCGATTGGCGGCTCTGTTTAGATGATGATACCAAGTTTGTTGAGTCGCATCCACCGTGAAACCGGATCCAGCATTGACGTATGCAGCGATACATCATCCTGTCATAAATCTGTATTTATTATCAGGTCAGTGAAGATGAGTTGATTAGCAGAATGGAGAGGCGACATGAAGGCCGCTAATCAAATGCATGTGCCATTCGTAATTGTTCTTGATAGCTCAGAGAAACATCAGCCGACTTTGTCAGGACAAAAATGTATCACGTAGGTTTTATCAGGACAGTCACAACGAAAGTTTTACGGGCACATTCGTCTTTTTATCGACAACCGCACAAACCTGTTGCTATCATCTTAACTGTCATGACGCATCACCTTGTAAAAGGCCACAACTACTGAATGTAAAGCTTTGGTTGCTACAGGTCAGACTCAGTGTTAATTACAGTTATACAAATAATGTGAAAAGTTGTCATTTCAAGGCCTAACATGTACACAGCTTGAGACCTGGGCTTTTGTCAGCCTTCTCAAAATTAATGTACAATATAAGCTCGTGCAGGTTATCCTAAAAATCGATCATCGAGGTATAGAAATGATTTTTTAGACAAATTATTCACACGAATGTCTATAAACAGAGGCGAGTCAAGGGCTGATCTAGCCGAAAGTAGGTCATTCACAAAGGAGGTACTGCAGTACTAGTTCCAGGCAGTCACTCGACGACTTGTTTGCTCTCATTTGCCTTTTAATGTTGGCATTTGTTTCCACAACAAGTGCCATGGACTATGCTAAATTTCGTCTGGTCGCAGCAGGGTGACAAACATAAGACAATAGACATCGATCTTTGGTAAAAAGGACTGTCTCGCAGGATCGATAGACAGACTTCCAATCATGATGTTGATGAGAGATTTCTAGTGCAGACGTGTGCGAATGCGTGCATATAATTGATGTCTATATGTTATTATTTTGAAAACAATTAGTTTTTATGATTCTACGAGAGAATAGGTTCGTTAGTTTTAATGACTGATCATAAGATAAACTTCTGTTGCTGCGATGAACCATGAGCTGGTTTATTAATTGATTCTACTAAATACCACTGGTGTTACCACGTGCTCGACACATCATTTCATCATTAGGTTGGATTTCAGATGCAAATCTGTTTATATGGTGACTGAGTCATGATTTATGCTGTTCTCTTCAGCTTGGATTCAAGACAAATCAAAGCATACGGAGCAGAAATGAAATATGCCTCGGCGCCAGAAAGAAGAAAAGGAGTCAATAAGATGTCAAAATCGATGGCCAATTGAAAGACAATCGACCGTGTGTCACTTTACCGAACGATTCGATTTTTCTTCACCAGATGGGACAAAATAATCGGTTGTTGGAAATGATGTTCTGTTCTTGGCCAACTCGAGCAAATGATATGCCATCTTCAATACAAAACCTGTTGCGGCGTGCCAATTGAACAAACGTGATTCCTTTTATCAAATAAAGATTTTATTGACACGGTGAAAATTGCTGCCGTAGGCTTGGTAACACATGCGCTCCATCATTAATGAAGATTTCATCGTAAAGCCGTTGTGCAAGGCGCAAAATTGTTTTCATGTATCGCCTATTTTTGACTGATTGCACCAGGTTTTTTGCATAGATGACTTGTTCTTGAATATATCATTTTACCGACACAAAAACTGTATATTTTGCCGGGAGAAAATTAGGCAGCGCCAGACGGCAAAACTTCATAGTCTTGTCTTAAGTAACAAAAGATTAATTTACCAAAAAAGGTCAGTGCTTTGCGAATTTATTAGTAGGAAATTATTTAAACAGACTTTTCTTTGAACTTTTTTGCCGAGATGTTTTTTGATAAATAGAATTACACGAAGATGAAACCTAACTCTCCCCAGCTGACACAATGATATTGAAAGGTGTGAATTATGTGCCGGCGGGAGATTGATCAGTTAATCAAACGAAAAGTGCGCAATATCCTTTCAATGAGATCGAATGCATTTTGATAAACATGTTTATCGACACATCTTTATAAGTACACATGACACACTATAATGAAATAAATGACTAGGCAGACGATAGTAAGAACCTTGTTTGAACCCATTTTACGGCTCTCTGGGTCCACTGGTCAGCTATGTAGGCTGGTATCTAACATATCAATGGGGACTTGACTTTTCTAATAAAACTAAGCACGTGCCGCCAAGAATCTGTATCCCACTGTTTAAAGTCGACATCCATTTCCTCTCTATTATACTAAGATAATACGTAAGACATAACAATTCTTTCCCTCATCCCTGTCACCATCGAGAAGGTTTAGTTATCCTGTCGTTCGCAAGATCACGTGGTGTGGCCATTGATTCAATGTCACCAGCCAACATGGCTCAAGTGCCTCTCAACATCATTTCATCCCTTGACCATCAAGGGCCGGTCGCGAACATTTATAAAAGCTTTGGCCCCTCACTGGCGTCGTTGGCGGGCCCAACAAATCAAGCTTATGATCAACTGAAAGGATCGACATATCTTATTTGTGAGAGGAATAGAAATCATCCCTATACGTTTTGTAGATGTCTGCAGCCATGTATTACTAGCAACCCCAGGATGAGCTGTCCGTTGAGAAGGTGACATTTTGAAGAAGTTTCTTCCTTTTCTGGGTCCGTGGCTCATGCTGGGCTGGAACCATTCTAGCCTTGTCCGAGTGAGTCACCTGTGTGCTTGGTTGGCTGCCAAACCAGGGTTCACAAAGACACCACTTTACCGAAACCAAGTAGAACAGCACGGGTATCTCAACTGCCTCTTTCCATCGCGCATCGTGTTTTCCCAATAGTGGAGAGGTGCGACACACCCGGGGAAACAACACTTTTTTACCTCTCCCCTCTATCTTAGCGGGCGATCGAGGAAGATTTAATGTAAATGCACGGAAGGTGACAAAGACACGTCCTTGAGGCAGCGTCGAGACATTCAGCCGAATATTGATACATTTAATTTCTGAGAACGTTTTCCCACCAGTAAATGTAAAGAGGTGATCCTTTTAATGGATTGCACTGCTCATAGAACAGGGAGGTCGTGATCTCGAGGCGAGGAGCTCTTCTCAGAGATTCTCATCAACTGCTTGAAAACACAATAAATAAACTGACGCATCAGCACCTGTTGTCGGTGGTAGCGAATTTTAATCACTTAACCCCCGAAACCCATATGCCATCTCTCTTCAATTGATAAATGAATTGAACCGGTTTTAATTGACATCAAATTTAATCTTGTAGCGAACGACTGTTGCAACGCGTAATTTAAATTCATATTGCTTTTGTCTGCGTCCTGACTAACTGCATGACCTTACATTAAAGAAAGGGGATTGGCTTTGTCACGTCGGGGGTGTTGACTGCAAACTCAGACGTGCAACATTCTTTATGTAGACGCTGTTTCTGGCCGTTCGAATTTAATACTAATTAGTGACGGGGACGCCTCTTGAAAACCTCTTCAGACCGGACGAGAATGAACATCCAGAGGCCATGTTCAAGTGGCATGCACGGCGCTTTTCTTCTGTGAGAAAGATTTCATTACCTTTAGGAGGGACAATTCGGGGAGTGCCCGTAACGAGCTATCGCTGGGTACGACTAACAAGGTAACATGGTATCCTCTGGCAGCTAAACAGCAAGCACTCTCTATATCAGCCCAACTCTTCTAAACAAACAATTATTCTTGCTGCATTTGAAGAAGACTGTGGAAAGGGCACTACATTCGGGCAGCCCTCGGCCAGGTGAATAGACCCGCTTTGTTCCAAGTCTGCATGGGTTTTCAGGCTCAAGAGGCCGCTCCCCTAGGGCCACGTCAATGCTGGCCTGTACGGGGAGCTTAATTAACGTCGTCGATCCTGCGCGGAGCGAGTTTACCGCCGGAGCAGCTCTAACGAAGCAATGGTGAACCCGCGGAGCTCTTTTGGCCGGTTTCTTTGTAGCAACTTCACTTTCATGAGGTTCAGCCTCCGGCCGGAGCGAGTGCTGAGACGGGTGGGGCCTGTGTTCTATAGCAGGGAGTGCGCACTCATCACACCGCTTGTTTGATCATACAAGCTGTTATACTCCGACACTTGAAGGATGCTGGTAAATTGAGGCTCCATTCTAAAGCCATCGTGCCTCAAGTACGACGGGTCATCATCGCGTTAGTCTGGCGTCTTTGATCGCTGACTGGAAATCTTGCCTCTTCTTTCGCCTGTGTGCCTCTTTGTAAACTGCTCACCGATGTATTAACGCGAGAGCGGATCAGGCCGCAGACTGGCTTAACCATCCCAATCAGCGTGTCCATCATTATGCTTCAAATCTACCATGTACCGCAATAGACGATAACATCAGTTGAAACCAATTATAAGTAGCTGCATAAAATTACATAATTCAGAGATCCTTTTCTGACCAATCAATTCCTGTTCCCTCTAGCTGTGGAATATTAATTTTTGAATTTATGAAGAGAGCAAATAACCTCAGTAGTTCCAGGAATTTATTATCGAGCTAAAAGCAGTTCGACGGTATTGTATTATATCCTTTATTTGCAATATTTACAAAATCATTCCTCAGCATCAGCTCGATTCTAGAATATATATGGAGGCAACGAGTTTTTTTCATTCGCTACCAACATTGCATGCTAACGTCAGTGAGTTGGCTACTTTACAAAGTCAGCGACCTAGGCAGTGACAAAAAGCGGCAAAACATTTAATTTGTTTGGGTTCTGTTAACATTGATCGTTTTTCCAAGTGCCTGCGCAAAATTATGCACAATCACACGAAACACGGTTTTAGTGGTTAGAATCGTGTGACTGCAAGTTGTAGAGTAAGGCGAGCTGTCGACTGTCCGCCATTGATTCGAAATTTCTACACACAACATGAATTGCTTCCTGAGACTTGTTTTTACAGTGCAGACATGATTAGCCAGCCCATGTGTTGTGCCACAAACCTAAGCTGGAGATGGCACAATCCAGATCAAAGCAAGCAATGTAAACAGTATAGGATAGATGTATTTTCCTCTGGAAACAAGAAGTAAAATTTTAATGCTAAAGCAAATACATGGGATGAGCAAAGCGATACTCCGTATCAATTGTCCTGTAATTCGCTTAATCCGCGAATGATACACGTTTGTTTTTATTTCTAATAATAACAATTGTTGTCAGCAAACAAATCATCTCGATAATCCTGTGAGGCGGTCATTGCCTTTTGTAAGAAACTTGTCAGTAACGACCTAAACCAACGCTTGTATGCCACTATTCATCTGGAGTGTTTAATCGTCAGATTAATTTGCCATTTCATCTTGATTTGTGCAAATAGAAGCACGCGACAGAGGCTGACAGAGCCTCAAAACAAATATTTACCTTTTGTGCATTTACTGTGACTAGTCGCAGGTGAGTGAAATGGGTGTGAACAAGTGGGGAGGTAAGGTCGGGGTCAGGCAGGGCCGGCTACCCCGGGGGTAAGGCAAAAACCACCAGACTGCTCTCCATCTGCTACGCTTCGATGCTCATCAAGTGGAAACACTTGCCATCATTGGAGTGTCGACATCAGTTTTTTATAGCGCGGATTTCACAGCTGATGAAGAGAGGGTAAAACACGCGGATGGATGCCCGGCCTTAATCAGGCAGATGCTGTTGTTGAGCTCTCGTAAATAGCAATTAACTATGGCTTGGGTTTGTTCGGGTGGAAGTTGGTTTGGTCGACCTAACCGCCAGAAGATAAAGAGTTCACATATCATCCTGCTTAATCTCAGTAATTATTGGTCCAATATTTAGCAGATTGTTTGGAGCATTATAGAAAATTGGAAGCCCATGCTGTGTGCACTGTCTTGACATCGCCGACGGATAAATTCGCTGAAAGAAATCGGGATTAATCATCATGTTTGTTTTTTTCTATTTTAGAAGAATTCAAATTAATTAGTCGAATGTGGCATTTAGAAGAATTATACAGACAATGGTCTTCACCTTATGACACCAAGGTAATAACCTGATCCCTGTTAACTGATAACTAGTTGCCACGAATGTTTTAGCTTTAACCAGAACATGTAGTTTACAGTTGTTGTTTTTCTCAGTAAAGTTTGTCCTTGGTCAGTATGCAAGGCAGTACATGGACATGATCTTGTTGCCGTTTAGCACACCAGTTTGACACACTTCAAATTTCTCCCATTCATTGTGATACATCAGAATCATATGTTAAATGGCCTTTTATTAACTGTCTGTAGAAGGCAGATGCTGCCAATTTGATCACTTACTGTTATCTATATATCTGCAATAAAGATGCAAATGTCTATAATTTCCAAAAGCTTTTCCACAACACGTGTTGAGATTCACCATAACTAAGCTAACATATGAACATTTATGGAAGAGGATGAAAAGATAAAAATGAATAAATTAGTTGTCAATTATACAAAATCCGCCACAGCCTATTGTTATTAGGAATTTACCTTAATACATTTAAAGTAAATTCGGCAAGAACCAAGTCAATGAAGCCCAGAATAATTACATTATATATATGTCCCATTGTGATCTATTTAGACCTAGCCAGATGCTGCCAAACACAGTCATTTATTTATATCACTACCTGTCATAAACGGACTGACAAGAATTTACATACTTTCGGTTATAACCCGAGAGTATATAAGAAAGCTGTTTATTTTGTACAATATGGATTGACTTCTCTTTGAATGAATGAATTAAATGGTAATGTATTAAGATGAACAGGCGGAATAATGAAGGCGGCGAAGTAAATATGCCATAACAAACACACGATTTTCTCTAAAGCTTTTTAAAGTTCGGTATTCCCGCCGAGAGTGTAACTTGTTCGATTTCTTCAATTTCTCAATAACGATTAGTATGTTTTAAATACCTTGCCAGGAATGTCAAAATAATTCGATCGATTACATTTTATGAATTCTTTATGTAATGTTTTTAAAGTATGTCAAATGTGAATAATCATAATCAATATTATGGAAATATGACCAGCGAACGATTTTTCGCGAAGAATAAGACGAGAAACAGATGTTGAAAAACGTCATTGTCAAGGTTATACTTGAGATATAGTCACAAAAAGATACAAAAGGACAAATATCTTTTTAATATTTATCAATCAATCACTACTGCCAAACTTAATGTATCGACAAAATAGCTTTCAAGCGAGGCGCCGTGAACTGAACATAATTGTCGGGAAGGTCGAAATGGATGGTCCGATCATTGAACAGTTATGTGAGATATCATGACTCAGTTGACGATGATTACATTCCGTGGTTTAAAAAGCAGGTGGGACGAAGACGCGTCGGATTGACCCACAAACATCGATACATCGGATCAAAGTAGTTGTCGTTGCAGCAAAGTAATTGAATATTACATTTCTATGTCACCAAGTATTATGCAAACATTACAACAGTCCGATGTATCTAGGTGGAGGGAAGTCATGGCTATAAGGTTCGGGAAGTACCCCAATTGCCAAAAATGAAAAGTTCACAGAGTCCCCCTGCGATGACCATAGCCTGACTAAATTAATGATCATTTGTTCGTCCAGCTCTGTGCATGTCCCTCGTGAAAACTGGCAAATATGTACTAATTAAGTGAGGGGCGATGATTGTCAGGCGATAATGAACTGATGGTCGGGGAAGGACCACCCTCGGTAGTTTGGTGATCAAACTGGCGTGAATTATTATTCTCTCGTCCAGCAAACAATGCTGTTTAGAACCAAATAGATTAAAATGCAGCAGCATGCATCGGTTTCATGTCTCTAATGCATCTTGTCTTACAGATGAGACAATTTAGGATCCCATTAAATTATTATATTAAAGCAGGGCGATAGGGAGGAAAATGGCCTCGCAGGCGTGTGTCCATTACGCGACCTTTCAAATCTAGAGCAGTTAAAGAGAGAGTGAAATGAAGGACACGAAGTACCCGGACTGTGTTAACCAATATTTTCAATTCATTATAACCACTTTTATATCAGTTAATATTTAAAAAAAACGACTTCAGTAAAAATTGATACAGTGTATATTCGTAAAAAAAAGATTCAGTGAAGGCATGAAAACATGAACAAGGACTTAATTGAAAATCAGCAAGCCTGATGAAAAGCCTTAACGGCGTCTGCAGTAAGAGGAGGTGTTGCTATCCTGCCAGCTTCTGCTCACGGCTATTTCCTTGCAGCACTTAACCAGGCGTCCCTCATTAACGGCGGTGATAGAACTGCCCCGTCAGCTCTTTCCCACCTCCAAACCGCTATACGCACATTCTAAACTTGAATAGGGCAAGTAATCAGCGAATTACGGCTTCTTCTCCCGACTTCAAACATCACCATGAGCGGTTAATGGCGGCAGAGTGATTTTCCGAGTAGCACTTCCACCCGGTGGAATCCCCGAGAGAAAACATAATGCGTCATATAAGCACATCACTTATAACGAAATAATTTAAACGAGCATTATAACAGCAACCCCAGGGGGCGACACCGAGGCGCTAGTCCTCAAGACCCGACAGAAAAGGGTAAAGGGTAAAATTACTGCCTTGAACTCATGCTCCCGGAGAGATTGCTGCCACCGTATCCAAACTTCTGCTCACATGGAAACTAAAGAATCTGAGCAATCATTAGTATTTCTAATCAATACTGACGAGCAGGTAATGGAAATGTGTGCGACGAGAAAGCCCCAGGTGCTACCCAATACAAAACAAGAATTTTCCCCCTACGGAAACGGAAAAGAATACCCGCCGCGATGGCGAATGTTTTTCTCTTAATTATTCTCTTAAATAAGACTAGATAACTGGAAGATACACCCCTCAATCCTAGCCTCGTTACAATGCCATTTGCTATCAACTCCCACAAAAAATATGGAGAGAGCAAAATTGGGGGTAATGAATAAGGTGTGGAAGGGAAAATCAATAATATCGGCGGAACTTGGTTTGTATAAAACAATGTTTATTACAGATTATCTACCGAGTTCAGTGTTTTATTCCTCGTCGTTCCATTGCAGCGAAACTCATCGGTGAGGAACTCGTCGAGACAATATTGAAAAGCGTGACATGGCAATGAATCGAGAAGTAAACAAAGAGTACAGTGGCCAGGAATTGATTCCGTTTATAATTATATCGTTTTTTATACCACCAGGGCTTCAATCGAATTACGCACTCGGAGGACACCACGTGATATTCAACTCTGCAAATAAGTAGCTATTTTGCTTTCATAAATATGATTCCTAATAGTACACTGCGCAGGAACGTGTTTTAATGATAGTCCTACCCGGCTTTAGCAGAGGATCTAGCCAAGGTCTCTTTGTTTAATTTCTGAGCTTGCACACCGAGGCAGTCACTGGGTCTCCATATCTTAACAAACTGGCTAATCTACCGAACTACAAGATATTCTGAAAGAGAGGAGGGATTTGCTTACATGTACCCGCCTCTGAGTTCTAAATCCACCCAAAGCAATGTTCATCTGTTCATCTGGATTGCTAGTCATGTGAGATCCAGGCAAACACTTTACTCCTCACTTAATTTGTTCTCATGAATAACCTTTGATTCGGCAATCATGAAACTAACACCGTCGTAACATTTATCTAAATTACAAAGCGCACTTTAGATGTTAGGTGTTTCAATCCGTGCAGATCTCGCATCAGTGCAAAACAATGATAAATGGGCTCGGATTGATGTTAGCCTCAAAAGATTGATAAAAGGGGATAGAATGTCTTCCATTCTGCGTCTTCTGGCTGATGAGACTTGAAAAGCTTGCAAGCCGACAACTTTAGCAGTCACCCTTGTCTAAATGATTCATACCGAGCGTTTGTATAGATCGTGTTTGAGCCGTCTGCTGCAAATATTGCTCTATTGGTGATCTGATGAAGTGCCCGCTGTATCAATTAGCGCCAAAAAGCCGCTGCAAATCTGCATTGATGTCACTTTTCTAAAGAAGCGCGGCGGTGTTAATTTCGCCACTGAAAGCATTTGCCGGTAGAGAAGCTTCCTAGGGATTCGACTGTTATTAGAGCGACCAAGCAATGCGCGTATAAACGGGCATTTTGGAGAATCTCCTACCCAGAAGACTTGCCTTAGATAGCTATCAATCAGTTGATCAATCTGTTGCCATTCTTTGTCTTTATTGAAGCATTAGCAGCAGGCGGGCGCAAAGTGAGGCCCACGTCACCGGGGAAATATAAATTCCAATATGAGACTAACAACTTGACAAAGGCACATTTGGGGTGAATGTGGCGAAAGGCTGGTAATATTAAATCACGGAAGTGTCTACGAGCCGCAATTAAGGCATCTTTTGTCTGCCTGAGCAAGCACGGAGCATAAACAATTTTTATAAGTTAATAAGGGGAGGGAATAGGTCGGGGAAGGTGATGTGCTCGCCAATTACTCTCACGACGCATTTGGAGAAGCAGGGCGGAGGCAGCATAACAGAACATCAATTTGGGCTTATGTCTCATCAGCCTTCTGTGCACACGTCGTGTGGCATGGCTCTCAGGATAATAAATGCGGTGAAAACCTTTTCTCATCTCCCCACTCAATATTTTATGCCTGAAGAAGAGACAAAGTTGGCAATATCGACTGGGTTGACTGTCATTGGCTTCCCTAACATGCTTAGCCGACTGCCATAAAGGCTTCCATGAATTATTCCGAGGCGCTCCCTCAAAGACGCTTCTTGCTAACCGAATGGCAAGCTTTCAGATTAGAACTCATAAGGCGGCAAATACGGACAATAAAACCACAGTTAGATGGACGGACAAAGATGCTTTTCCGCCGCAGAAAGAGGTGGCAAAGCCATTCAAGTGTCACCTCAATATTTTACGATACCATCATGAAGCCATAGTCCACAGCAGTGATTTACAGTAAAAGGCGAATAAAATATTTACGCCTCCTTCTTCCGTGAAACTTACAAAATAATGCGTCTGAAGTAAGTGAAATTAGTAACCATTGGGCGCGGGGGGCATAAAAAAACACCCCGTTTGGCTTCACTTCGGGGAGATTTCTGAAGGCTGAATCATTGATGCGACAGGAATGGTAGGGAAGGGCGAGAGGCCTTAATGACACATCCATAGGTTCCTAGCAACCATCTGTGACTCGATGCTTGCTGTTTCAATCTTAATCAATATGCACTTTATCATCAAGTTGTACGTCCTGGATAATTGAAAAAAGTAAATTTTAAATCCAAACTCAAAATGCTGATGATATATTCATGTCAAATAGCTTTAATTGAATGGAAAATTCCTAAATTAAAGAAACACATAAATGACCGTGATGTCGTGTAAATATTTACAAAGCAATTGAAACCCCACTTGAAATTGACTGGAAATTAGTGCCAATAATCTGATAAACATAATTTGTTTTGTCTACATATACGTGCATTGTAGATTTACTGATCTTCTATATATTTGTATGCACCATTGACGCTGTGATAATACTAGTTCTAAGCTGACTACATGTGTTGTACCAGGTATCATCAGATAACCTAACATCAGATAACCTTTTATTTATATATATTACAACTAAGCGAGAGAAAGAGCCGATGATTTACTGACTAATAGTACAAGAATCTATTCAATTAACCCTACCTTCGATCAATTGTTTTGACGCGAATTGGAAGCGATGAAAAAGACATTAGCTAGAAAAGGTTTCGACCTGATGATTGACCTACGACACGCGAATATCTCACTCGGCATTGTCCAACACTGAGGGGTTAAGTGCCAGAATCAGTGTTTTGTGCCAAAAGTGAGGGATGATCATGCCCAGCTGAAGCAATAATAGCCGTCAGAAGATAACCTAAAGAGATTACCTGTTAAGATTAGCCACCTTCTGATTAGCCGCTAATTAACACATGAAATTAGTAGGTAGCACGCGATAGCCTCACAGTGCTTTGCTGCTTGGCATGCCGAGAATCGCCGGTGGAAAGGTTAAAGAGAAAGCAAAAGTCAGATGGTTGGGCGGTGGCGGTGCCAGCAAGTGAGCGGCTAATGGAAATGAGGTGGACAGAAACAGATATATGTCATGCGAAACTCGCACTCCGGATGGCTCAAACAACGTGAGGTCGGCAAATGACAGATGCCCGGGTCACGGAAAATGAACAATTTATGCAAAATCGAGCGATTCCTGCCATGATGAGCCTGTGAAAATTGGCAATCTCAGTGAATGGGAATAAAAATCATTTCCCCCGTTTATAGCAATTGACTGGAATCTACCATCCAATGCAGATTCGAGTACAATAGTTTGATATCATAAGGGAGGCGACAATAGAGCAAGGGAGAAATTTTACACAGGAGATAAAAACGGCGTTAAGGTTTTTCTAACTGACAGCTAGAAAGCGTTTCAATGAATATAAGGCTGCTCGTTAATAGATGATACATAAAATGTCCCGTGAATAACGAATAACGTTTGCAAAGGATTATGGTATCATTGTTGCAATTCCGCGGCATTGCCTTTGCGGAAAAAATATTGGATAATCCTAACACAAATATAGATGTCCAAGGGGTCCGGAGACTTTGCTTAGAATCATTCAGTCTTATCAACAGAAAAATCATAAAATGAGCAACCCTTCAACCGATATTTTCACCAAATTCACCAAATCATAAATTAAATTTACTGTTTGAAAACAGTTTGTCAATTTGTCTTTGCTTTTGCCCAGTGAAATATCTAAATTTGCACCAGGATAATGAGACGCTCAAGTTAAACGATGGAAGATCTAATTTGGAACTGTTCTATTCAAACCAACCAGGACTAACCAAGCCTTGAACCAGCGTTAAGTATCTGATTGTACATCACCCTAAATTAAATTTGACAAGAGCAAACGCTGAATAATAGTAAATCTGTCCTCTCTGTTACACGCAATATGGTTAGCCGACGGCAGGTCTTTAATCCTATCATTCCTTCCCAGCTCTCCTATTGTCATCAAAAGCATTGTTCTAATCTCATAATCATCGCTTGGACACAAGACACGGGGGATGGAAACTACATAATTGCAGCCCCTCTCGCTTTGGTGTACCAATTTAGCGAGACCAAAACAAGGGAACCACGGAGATAACAGATAGGACAAGACCAAATAAATGGAGAACAAAGCCCAGGTGAGGTATAATAGAGAGGATGGTTAAATACCACAGCTAGATTCACTATTTACAAGATCACAGCTAGGTCCGAAAATGAGGGGGTCTCTATCTCCTGGAAGCTTTGTCCAATGGAATTCGGTAAATGATAGCCCGATGATGGAGTACGATTAAAAATTCTCAATTGTGTAACAACAGAAAATGTGCAAATGCATTTCCATTGCTGGATACACGGAGGAAGGCTGCCTGCTGAGTTCTAATTAGTCAGAGATGAAGTATGGTTCGACTGGGTAGAGTATGTGTAATATGAAGTAACTCGGATCAAATAGAATTGACCATTAGTACGCAATCCACTAACTTCAGAATACTCATAGCTCTGTCCGTAGGGCAGTTCATGTCTAGACAACAGCGAAATAATGAAACATAATCAATTTTGCAGATAAATTTAATTATTCTACATATTTCACGTTGCAAAATAAATATCGATACATTCATAGTATAATCTTCCATACCAATT
>JAXGGS010036556.1:0-23970 GCA_035585475.1 Armandia brevis | reverse complement strand
GAGACTGCTGGAGCCAAACTTGAGAATACAGGTATTTGAGAGAAAGGGTTGGAGTTCAGATAAAGAGCGGCACAGTTCGGCAGCGCATCGACATCTGGCACAGCTGTCAATTTATTATTAGTCAGAGTAAGCCATGTGAGAGAATTCAGAGCTGAAATCCGTCCAGTATCAATGGTGTCAATCAGATTATTGTCCAGCCAGAGTTTAAGCAGCGCCCCCGCTATGGATGAAAGATCGGGGAATTCAGTCAGCAGGTTGTCCCTCAGTTTCAGCTGCTTGAGATTGGTAAATGCAGGAAATGAGTTGATTGTGGCGATCTGATTGAAGTCCAGAGTTAAATCCATCGCGTCTCCAGGAATATCTCCAGGTACAGCGGTTAAAGATTCAGAGGATCTATCATATGTGGTTCCTAGTGATGGGCCAATACAGCACATCACTCCGAACACTTTCAAAAGTATAAGGATAACCGTCATTTTTAAATTCCAGTCGTTCTCCAAAGGACACGGACTAGCTGAGTGTATCTCTTAAAACCAAGGAGACCTGTTTTAGTTAAAATGTCTGGCTCTAGGACGTTAACTTCTATTCTTATATGCTAATGAACACTGACGTCTAGTCTGCACCGAAATATGATATCGTCTTTCCTTGATCAAACAGAATACAGAAGGGAATGGCGGGTAAACCTCTTTTCTTCCTCTTCCCGGATACACGAGAACCGGCATCTTAATGCATTAAGCGGTATCCGTCCCTTTGTCATAGGTTAGTAATCAATAAGTACACTATAACATGAAAGGAGAGACCTTTTACCCCCTGAGTGCCTCATATTTAAATCCATGTCTCAAACAGACAGGGTGTTTATACAAAATGGTTTCATGTTGTTTTTGAAATCGTGTCGGTCTTGTAGAGGACGTTATCGTTTTTCTGCTATTGTTTATATTGTGTAAGTTTTCCCTCAGATGCGAGGAAACTGATCCCCTCTCAGTAGAAATGGCAAAGGAGAAGTCAAACTGTTGTTGAAAATAAACAAAAGATGTCTCTTTACTCCCAGGAGCCTAAACCGTTAGGACATTGAACTCCTATCATAGAAAGTCTGATTAAATTGCACTATATTGCCTTGAAATTCTAATTCATCAACAGCAGAATGGAATCGTTTATAAAAAGCGTTGCATTCTAAAATAATCATTACATTTTGAAAGTTGAATCCTCATGTTTGGATAAGCATGCATATGGAAAAGTTTTTCAGGATATTATAAATTTAAAACTTGAGCCTTATTTTTTGAACTCGGTGACAGGATACAAGCTCTTTTTTACAAACGAAACACAAACGAACATGTGTGACCCAGTCCCGCATGTATGACCCAGCTTTGTGACCCAGTACCGAATGTTTGGCAAAATTCACGTTTTGACACTTTGTCAAACTTCTGATAGTGTCCACCGGATACAAAATCCAAATTAAATAGATTCTGACTGTTACGTCGTATATGTAACCTTGGCTTGAAAACTTCGTAGAAGTTTACTCGGGAATTGTGATGAACTAACTTTAAGTTTTCATAAATCGATGACGTGCATATTGTGTAGACGCAATAATAAGTCTGCTTGAGATGGACCTTGTCTTGAACATTTATTGGTTTTAACAGAAACAAACAGAATCACAAAGCTTAACATCGTCATATCACTGGAAATAACACATTCAAAAACATATAAGAACAATCGTAATAATCTCTTGATATAATACGCTTCATCTACATACCTCAATGCAGCATCCAAACGATCATTTAGAAAAACAAGATAGCTTAATAACACAACAATCCTGAATACACATCCGGTGCAACTTTCTTACATCGAATCTATGCTGTCACAGCATCCCTTCTGCTTAATTGTCGAACCTGTGCACCTGTAACCTAGCAACTACATCCCCCGCTAGTAGCTCAACAAGTAGTACATTAAAAGCAGTCTACATTTTCTCCGATATACAAAAAACTACTTAATTATCCAACATTTAATTATAACGGCAAAATTACTTTCGTTAACACACTTCCCTGCCGACTCAGAATCCGCCGATTCCCCCCAGTACCCCTGAAAGCACAACTTTTCACTTAGCGAAATTATATATAGACAAGCTGTCATAACCTGCGCTGCGGGAATTGCTAGCAACTATTGGAAATAGTGCTAGGAGTTAATTTAACCATTCCCTTAGAGCATCCCCCACAACAACATCCCAATGTCCACTGACACACAACCATTCCCAGAGAGCTCTCTTACGGCCCATACCCTCACCCATCTCCCCCAGTATGCAATACACACCAAGTCATCCTCTGACACACCCGTTCCCTAAGAGCTTACCCTCCTCTCCCCTCCCCTCCGCTCCTCTTCGCTCCTCTTCGCTCCTCTCCGCCCCGCATGTGTGCCTCAGTTTCGCGACCCTGCCCCGAATGTTCGGTAAAGATCCACTTTTTGACACTTTGTCAAACTTTTAAATGTGCCGACTGTTTACAATTCCATAATTAAACAGATTCTGCCGACTGCACAAACTGTGACCCAGTTGCCCCGTATGTGTGACCCAGTTTCGTGACCCAGTTCCAAATGTTCGGCAAATGTCACTCTTTGTTTCTTCCCAAAACTCCCGAAATTGGGAGCACAACTTTTCCATAGCGAAATTATATATAGACTAGCTGTTGTAACCCGCGCTGCAGGTTGTAAGATTGATTAAGGACGAACATTGAACAAACAAATCTATCCTTAACATTAATCCCTACCCCCTTCTTTCTTACAAAGTTACCTGCCACACCCCTCATTATAGAAAATAAATATGAAAAAAACTTACCTCACACCCACAATACTGTGGCAACAACCCATATGTCGGCCTAGATATGAATAGTGCATAAACGGCATATCACAAGTCATTAAAAGTAGGACATTCACCATAAAACGTCCTCCTTCATATTGAATTAATTGTTTTAATACATAAGTTCGTGAAATATACTGAATAAACAAACTTCTGAGCGGAAATGCGTCAATCTACATTATGTGAACTTTTTCTTTTGCGTTCAAGTATAAAAGGAAACTCTATACACATGGGTTGTTAACAACTTCTATCAATCTTTAAGCGTTCGTGAGGAACAAGCTGAAGAATAAAAACCTTGAGGTAAAATTAACCGTTTCAGAATATCAATAACCAGAAGTGTCGCATTCCAAATAGTCAATATGTTGGCAACTTTATAAACCAACTGAACCAAAAAAAGCGAAGCGACAAATATTGCCATCACTTCCCTCCCGCAATTCTCCTGGGTCTGAGGTAAGCTTAAAATTGTCGCGTTAAATGAAGTAGAATCATTGTTGTATTAAAACTCAGGATTAATTTGACTTAACATCTATCTCTTTGCAAGTACTAGAGAAAGCATGGCGGTTTCCAGACGTTATTTTGGAGCGGTCCTGTTCTTGATGTGTTTAGTCGGTAGCACCCGAGCCGCAGAATACGTCATCAACAGATCAAACCAGCTTCTAACCAGCGTTCCTGGCAATATTCCCAGCTACGCCACAGAACTGCTGCTAGATTACAATACGATCACCACAATCGACACGTTCCCAGTATTCTCCAATCTACACACTGTAAGAATCAGAAACAATCAGCTGACTGAATTTCCACATTTGACACCAATCGCCAGTTGCCTACTAAAACTGTTGCTCGACAACAATGTGATCACGGCAATTGATGAGACAAGACTTTCTGCTCTAGTCCAGTTGATGTATTTGATAATGCCAGGTAACCAACTGGGAACGTTTCCTGCAGCAGTACTACTACCGAATTGTCAGTACATAAACCTGGGCGGAAACCTGTTGACCAGCGTCCCTGCCTTTGGAACAGTGGCACCATTGATTACCCGCTTTGATATGAACAACAACTTATTGAATAACCATGCCGGTGATTTAGTTGATTTGACAAGCGCTAACTTCATATATGAAGTTTATTTCTATTACAACGATTACACCGATGTGCCCCAGTTCACGGGCTCAGGCGCAACCGTCCTGCATTCTCTGAATTTCCAGTTTAATAACATACAATATATCACAACATCTCGGCTGGAATCATTGGTGGGGTTGCAAAGATTCACAGTTTCTGACAACCCCCTGAAAGTCGTTCCTGACATCACACCTCTGACTAATCTTAGAGAGTTCTACATCTTCAGGACGGCGATTAGTTCATTCACGGTGGAGGAGGTTAATGCGATGCCCCCGATGCTCCAGAGTTTGCTGGTCGGCCCGGGAGACGGAAGCTCAGTCGCGAGTGTCCAACTGAAATCTCTCCCTAACATGTGTGATCTGAACGCCGGGTAGCGGTGGATGCTTCCGGACTGCCCCTGCATTGTGACTGTAGAATGAGGTGGGCTAAAGTAGCTGCAGCAGCCGGGGTGTCTGTCTCTCTGTCCACCACCCCCTGTCTCTCCCCTCCAGCTCTACTGGGCAAAACTCTAGATGACATCAGTATGGACGAGATGGTCTGTGACGGTAAGAAAAAGCAATAGATGCTCTTTCATGTAATCATTCGGGGAACCTAGTTTTGAATTATCTTTGTCACACAATTGTTGATTTACAGGAAATCAGCGGTCATTTTCGGTCGTGCCAATAAACATTAACAGCCCTTGTATAAATCTGGCTATGGAGGAGACTGGAGAAACAACTGTAACCATGAAGGACTGTGCTGTCATCTGCGCCAACGATCCGGGATGCTCTTTCTTTAGATTTAATCAGACAAATCATTATTGCACAACGTTTTGTTACAAAGGGGGTGTTACTAACCCGATAACTGGAGTAATATCTAGTGATTTGTCGGATATCTACACAGTTGTTTGAACATGCAGCTGATATTAAATTGACTAAATCGCCCGACTGAAGATTGTAATTTGAGTTTTGATTGATTGCGTGCAACCGTCCGGATCTAGCGATGTTATAGTTGTTGAAATCATCAGGAACGTATATGTGATTTATATACGATATCTACACAGTATTTCTACAATGTCATCTGTCACAGATAACAATACTGGCGTACATGCATGTATCAACCATGTCAGTGACTTAGTTGATTTAATAAACACTGACTTCATATATGAAGTGTATTTCTATATCGATACGTTTAGTACAGATAATGCCGTCGATATAGATTACAGTCATTTACCGCCGACATATCACAAGATCTATACGTATAAACTATAAATTCAATGGCCGCAATGGCAAGCTTTCGTCTTAATTCATCAATGACTAGATGTAGTCTAGATGTGGACCATGTGACATGGTTAGAGGGCACATGCCTGGTATTACATCCATGGTTAACGTACGTCCGTGTATCTTTATACATGTGTAGCTATTACATTATTCTAAAGGAGGTTAATACACAAGAAATGTGGATGTAGGGCGTATCTGATAAACTAACAAAAAAAATTAAGTCCCAATAATCAATAAATGTAGGGGAGTATTAGCAGTTGACCTTCACTACTTTAAACTCACAGGTATGGAACGTGACAAACTACTCACTCACTCTGAGAAATCACCACATATCGGTCGTATTTGCCGAATCGAAAATTTAAATGAAAAGGTCCACCCACACGACTGAAAATATTTAAAAAGCCGCCCGCCCAAGCCACTGCCGAGGAGAAAAGGGACCACATCGGGGCCTGAGAAACAACTTTTTAATTTTATATGGCTTAATCATGTATTGATAGAATCCAAAGCACTCCAGTAAATATGTCACATGGACAGGGACAGCAGTTCACCTTCACTACTTTCAATTCACTGGTGTGGAACGTCACAAACTACTCACTCACCTGAGCGAATCAATACACCTCTATTTCAACACATTGCACAGGTAAGGTTCACGCTTGGCCTCAGATATGGATTATCCGAGGTAGAGTTGGCACAAGCCTTACTCATGTTTACCTGTGTGACGTAGAATGGTACATGTACGTGAATACCCATCCGTGTCATTCATATCAACAAACTTATCGCTGACTCGCCGGTTTGTAACATTTTTCCTGGGAGTATTATGACCTCATAACAGGTAACACTGCAGCTACAGGTATCGCTTTAAATCATACATTGTTGTAATAACTGTGTCTGCATATTAATACGCTTGGTTGGTCTGCTCTTGTCAGATAACTAATCGTGAGCTTGTTTGGTAAGGCAATACATACACATAATTCATGTAGCTCTGATGCAAATTGATCGCATGTTGAACCTCGATGTACACCTTGTATACATGTGCGTGCAAATAGTTTATGTACTGGGTCTGCTTGTTAGAGGACAAATACAGTAAATATAAACTCACCTTGTGTACCTTAATTGCTCCTTAAACCTCCAGCAAACCTCCTGTTATTTCGTCTTTTAACAATTTTTTTATTTTGTATCATCAAATTCGAATATATTCAAAGCTGCCCGGACCTCAGCCGCACCAAAATATCTTGTCCCGCCATCCGTACCCCTCTTTTTTGACACAAACAAAGCGTGGAAGACAATACGTTTATGTTATGTGGCCCATCGTACTTAAGCCATGTATTAAATATGGGCACTGTTTAAAACATGTAGTCGAATAATGATCATGTCACTACGAACGTTCGTTATATATACAATGAATAAACTGATACAAACGGATGCTGTTTTTCTAATTCATTTTGATGGGAAACCACACAGACACAACACATCAGTCAGTATGCAGTCGTGGATTGAAGGGTTTAACGGGATCTCCCAGTCTGGATATGGAGTGGAAATCTGTGGAGGGAAACATCTTTCTACCCCACAGGGAGAATTTGTAGAGATGAAACACGGAGGAGAATACGCTGTAAAAGTCATCAATTATAACTCACATCGATGCCTATTTAATCTTAAAATCGATGGACTTGATCAAGGTCGGTATTTATCCTCATTTAATACGAGGCAAATATATACTACCCCAATTCCGATGGATGTGGATATATTTGCATGTATCGCCATTCACAAAGTGTACCTAGGCCCTATATATGCACTGCGTGTTAATCGTCCCTCATTATAACGCGGATCAGAGGGGTCTAGTATATATGTATAATATATATTAAAATCCCGGCTGCATCTCCTATTTCATTTCAGAAAAAAAACACTGTCCTTGGCAATAAAAATGACGCCGCATCCCTTTCTCAAGCAAAGCAAAAAGCTTCAGAAATTTTTCAATTATTGTATGCAGCCTAATTCACTCCTTTAAAGCGGGGGTAAACTGTTACCAAGTTTGACGATTAGATAACTAGCCAATTGTGTTTTTACATTTGGAAACAAGATATCATATCATTACCTATATTTATCAGGCTCCTGGCAGTTTGGAGAGCAGGTCGAATCGAAGTTGGAACGACCAGCGGAGGTGGCTAAAAAGTTTACATTTTACCGCGTGAAGCATGCCCCTAAATCCTCAGGGATAGAGAAGGGAAAGGCAGAGAACGGCTTAGTGTCATGTACTTTCACACCTGAGAGAAATGCTAGAATGGTTCATGTAAGTTTTATAGAGCAGATAAATTCGGTAATATTTAAAACATAAAAAAATGATGTTCATTTTATATATATTTAACCTCCATTTACAATAATTGTATCTTTGTTTACCACATTATAATTTTAGTTTCACCTTTCGGAATTGGGGAAGAATGCATATGGGGTAACATTTGAAATATTAGGCAAAAACTCCACGCTAGACCTGGCGAATAAATTGAATGAAGTAATGAAGAACAAATTTTACATTGACAATTCATCTGACTACGAGGTCGTCCGGTGGCCAAGAGACTCTCCCAAGTCCTACCTTCATTCATATGTCAGTCTGACAGGAGATAGAGACACATTTCTATGGTAAATATTCTTGTACATTCTACTTTTGAATATGGGTAATGTTTTTGGAAAACAAAATTTCGGAGTCGCTTAGGTATGATCAGGTAAAAGATTCAGGCTTTCTAATTCAATTGATACTGTATGATTACTATGTTAGATGCTATTTCTATTTCTTCTTTCCAATCTGTGTTAACGCTAAGTGTAAATTATCTTTTGTTACAGCCATGCAGGTTTTAAAGAGGGAACAAGCTATGAAATAAGTGCTGTGAAACGGATCACAACTGCAAAGGTCACTTACACCAAAGATTCATTTGAGTACAACCTTATATCTGGTTCTGGGTTCCCTGAGCTACAGAAAGCAATCAAAGAAAGATGGGGACTGGACGAATTTTATCTGATAACAGATAAGGGACGTGTCATTGCTCATTATATTTGGGTATGTGTAAAAATGTTTTTATTGCTAAGGCCAAATACATAATTTCCCACCTGGAAAAAAGAGCTGAACTATTGATGTTACGTGTGTAGCCCAACCATTATTCGAAAATGCTACCACAAATGTTGAGGAAAGTTATTTGGGAAAGAAGGGGGTCTGAACTATTACTTTGAGCAATACGCAAAGTTATCATTTTAGATTTGATTCTTAAATTCCAGGGTCTATGTTTACGGTTCTTTGACTATGAAATTGCTTCCATTTTTTATTGATCTTCTTTTCCTCGAGGCTGTTGGCTTAGATTTGATCAACATTCTGCAACGACATGAAATAGAAACCGGAGTGAAAGATGGCTGCTTTAATTTCACGGTGGCCGAAGAGCTACCTTCTGATTCTCAAGAATTTGAGGTAAACATATATTGTCTTTTGATTATTTATCGTTTGCCTATGATTCATTTGATTTCATACATACACCTGGAATTTTCACAGATTTTATTCATTTTAATAAAGGTTGGTATAAAGACCCTGACTGGTGAAACTATAATAATTCTTATTAATCCTGAGACCAGTGTAAACGAGATGAAGTTAAAAGTCCAGCATCAGCAAGGAATCCCCCGAGATCAGCAGAGATTGCTAGCAGGGGGGAAACAGCTGGAGGAGTCTTCGATAGCCGCAGATAGCCCCGTCTTGATGACAGAAAAGATCTTACTTCTTGTCTTAAGTCAGTTGATTCTTAATATTGTGTAATTAAGTGGCTTCTTTCTTATCATATTGGTATAATCATAGAACTATTGATTACCATTGATAACACTACATCACATCATTGAAAACATAATAGATGAATGAATTTTAAAATAAAATTTAAGGTAATAACTATGATTTTGCACATGAATACAGGGTATAATATTATTGAGTCAATATATAATTTTTTTTTATGTAGGACTGCGAGGTGGAGGCAGGGCCCCTGAAATGGAAATTAAAGCTTCCGAAGCTGCATCAGGTATTCTATATTTCAATATTTTCCTATCCTTTGATTTAGAATGATAAAAAGATAGATAGTTTCTCAAACTATTATTTGTTGATTAAATCTTTAACAGGCCAACTTTAAATCACCAAAGACTTAACTTTTTTTTATCAAAATTCAAAAAGCTAAAACCATTTCCCTCTAGTTAATAATATAATCTAGCTAATCATCATAAAATGTTTCACTAATCACTTAGAATGAATAAATGCGATTTGTTTAAATGTGCATGTTTTCACCCATTTTGGGCGATTCTCGAGGAGTCGGAAAAATTTGATATTTTTAAATCTCTATAAAATGATAAATATGCTGTGGACTGTACTATTACTTCATGATTAACTAAACTACCTAACCCTTTATCAGACTGGGTACAGGCCTCTAAAATAGGTTATTCCCTTTTACAGGGGGGCCCTATAAAAGGGTTGGTGCCTAATTAGGGATGTTCCCTAATTTGTGACCAATATGTTCCCATAAAAGGGATGTTCCCTAATTAGGGAACATAGACTTTGCCATATATGGGACACACTCCTAATAAGGGCAGGGGTGGGACTGACTGTTTTGATTGTGACATCATGGTTGCTATGAGCTGCCATGGTAACCACTAATTTCAAACTCTTTCTGTGTTCCCTAATTAGGTAACGTCCCTAATTTAGGACCCCCTAAAAAAGGCCCTTCCCTAATTAGGGATATTCCCTTTTATAGGGGGGCCATATTTAAGGGGCCTGTACTCAACCTGTTTATTAGTTTATTGTATGTTTTGTTTTAGCTTGTTAAAAGCGAACTTGAAAATATTTGCTATGGATCGCGATTGAGGTGACTCATATAGCTGGAAAACCTAGCTTATTAGCCATATTTACACAAATTTCACCAATAGGATCGTACACAGATCGCATGATATCCACTTTCTATAGGCTAACTAACGACCTGCGGAAATTGCCAATTTTTTTACCTTTTTTTCAATTTCTTATTTATTTCATTTCGAAAACGATAATGCAGCAGTGTTTTGGGGGGAGGGTTTCCATGAGCAGGAGGGTGCGGCAGGTACTTTTTTTAAGATTTTAAAATGGCAATAACGAGGGGGGGTTGCAGGGGGTCTCAGGTCCATGCGAGCGGGCCTGAGAAACTATTTAATAAGTTTACATATAAATGCAGCCTTAGTCATTATTGTTTATTCACGGTCAATCGATAATTAGACCTTCACTATTTCTAGAATCAGCAGAGGGAGCGTCGGGAGGTAAGAAGCTAAACGCTCCAGACTCAGACTGGAGATCCGGAGCCACGACACTCGGTAATAAAAGCGAGCAGACGTTCAGAAGTGTGGCAGCCATTTCTGTGGATCATTCAAAGGCAGTGACATTGTCTGTCAGGCTTGTTGCCATGTAATTACTATACTGTATGCTCAGTCGCTTTCTCAGTCAGACTTTGTGCTTGGTAATTGATACACTTAGCCAATACTCAGTTACTTTCTCAGTCAGACGTGTTGCATACACAGATGCAGAGTATTCCATAAATAGTTAAAAAGAAGGTTAATTACCACAGCTAAGCATTGCCTTATATTTACAAATTTACAGAGGTGATGAGCTAACGGAGGAAGAATATAGAAAGGTCGAGCACATGAAATGCACACCCTTGGCGACAGCAGTGCCTCCCTCCATGCCGGAATAACCTTAATAAATGTCTATTATATAATGGATTTGATATCTGTAACTCTGTGATATTGTTATCGTTTCATGCTGCTTCATGCTTCATGTGCCACCACTGATGCCGATTTCAGACTCCGAAATATCTGTGCATATTAACGTACGATTATATTGGACAACATGTTTAGCATATTCTGTATAGCAACTGCAACAATGAACATGTATCATCTCATAGAATTAATATTTTAGAATATGCTTTAATCATTCTCATATTCTACGAATATGACGTGTCATAGCGATGAATAAACTGACATCAATAAAAATATAAATTGTAGTTATACATACCCGAATCAGTAAGGCTGAATACAATTAACTAGGTGTTTCTCAGACGCGCCCATATCTGTGAGAAAGCACCACGTATCGGTAGTATTTGCCGATTCGAAAAGTAAAATAAAAAGGTCCACCCGCCGGCACCACGAGAAAAAAGGGACCGCATCTCATAACAACTCTGTGTGCCCCTAAATTGAAGAAAAAATAACCCACTGTAACAAGGAAACTGCCAATTTCTGCCATGTTATAAGCCTAAGTAAATTATATGAAGGCAAATCCTCAAAAAGAAAGTGGATGGGGACGAATCTGAGGTAATAATTGATTAGTTTTATGTGGCCTATTTAAAAACCATAGGTCACCGTGACTATTAGCAGTTGACCTTCACTACTTTAAAATCACAGGTATAGAACGTGACAAACTACTCACTCACCTGTAAGCTAATCAATACACGTCTATTTAACACATTACACAGGTAAGGTTCACGCTTGGCCTCAGATATGGATTATTCTCAGGTAAAGTTGGCACAAGCCCTCAGCATGTTTACACGTGTGACGTAGGATGATACATGTACATACACATACACATGCGTGTGATTCACATAAACAAACATATCGCTGACTCGCCGGTTTGTAGCGTAATTACTGGGAGTATTGCGACCTCATAACAGGTAACACTGCAACTACAGGTATCACTATAAATCATACATTGTTGTATTGTATTTCTGTGTCTGCATATTAATACGCTTGGTTGGTGTGCGTTTGTCAGACAACTGATCGTGAGCTTGGTAAAGCAAAACACACACCTATATAATTCATTTAGATGTGATGCAAATTGATCGTATGTTGAACCTCGATATACACCGTTTATACTTGTACGTGCAAATAGTTAATGTACTGGTTCTGCTTATTATAAGACACATACATTGCATATGTACACACCTGAGAAATGAATCTGAAAGTAACCACCTATTCTTCAGTCTTTCAACAAATATCTGTATATTTTATGATAAAAATAGGCGATTAAACGCCTGCCGCAACCTGCTATCAAATTCAAATATAAAAGCTGCCCGGACCTCAGCCACACTAAAATATCCTGCGCCCCGATCTTTTTTTGACAAAAGCGAAGTCTGAAAAACAATCGATTGACTTTATGTGGCCCAATCGTACTTCAGACATGCATCAAATAGCTTCAATTGTAGGCACTGTTAAGTTGAATAATGATCATGTTACTACATATGTACAATAGATGAGATGGTTGTACGAACGGATGATGTTTTTCTGATTAATTTTGACATACGTTTTCGAAGGTATACTATACGGACACAACACATCAGTCAGTATGCAGTCCTGGGTAGAAGGGTTTAACGGGATCTCCCAGTCTGGATATGGAGTGGAAATCTGCGGAGGGAAACATCTTTCTACCCCACAGGGAGAATTTGTAGAGATGAACCATGGAGAGGAATATGCCGTAAAAGTCATCAACTATAATACACATCGATGCAGATTTAATCTCAAAATCGATGGACTTGATCAAGGTAGGTAGGCATCCTCATTTAATACGAGGCAAATATATACCACCCCAATTCCAATAGATGTGGATATATTTCCATGCATCGCTATTCACAAAGTGTATGTATAGGCCCTATATGTGGCGATGTGTTGATCGGCCCTCATAATAACGCGGATCAGATGGGTCTAGTAAAAACTGCGCTATACTACGGTGCTCTATTCACAGGGAAGGAGATTTGAGCAGTCCTAAAGAACCATATGAAATCCCCCTTAGAAGTTTAAAAAAAGTTTAATCCCTGGCAACAAAAAGGCCCGCATCCTCTTCTCAAGCAAAACAAAACTTGAGAAACTATTCAATTATTTTATGCAGCCTAATTCACTTGAAGCAGGGTTGACTGCTTCCAAGTTTGGTGATTAGATTACTAGCTAATTGTGTTCTTACTTTTGGAAATGGCATATCGCAATATTACTTATATTCATCAGGCTCCTGGCAATTCGGAGAGCAGGTCGAATCGAAGTTAGAACGCCCGGCCGAGGTGGCTAAAAAATTCACATTTTACCGCGTGAAGCATGCCCCTAAATCATCAGGTATAGAGAAGGGAAAGGCAGAGAATGGTTTAGTGTCATGCACGTTCACACCTGAGCGTAATGCGAAAATGGTTCATGTAAGTTAATAATACACATTCGACCAGTAATATTTTGACCATTTCATCAAAATATTAATTTCTTTTGTATTTGCAGACTCCTTTAACAATAACCAAATCATTGTTTATCACTTTATAATTTCAGTTCAACTTTTCGGAGTTGGAAAGGAAGGCAAATGGTGTAACTTTTGACATTTTTGGGAAAAACTCAACACTGGACCTAGCAAATCAGTTGACTGAAGTAATGAAGGACAGATTTTACATTGACAATCCATCTAACTACATGGTCGTCCAGTGGGCAAAAGATTCTCCCAAGTCCTACGTTCAGGCATCGGTCAGTCTAACAGGAGACAAAGACACATTTATATGGTAAAAATCCTTATACATTCAAATTCAATTATGAGTTGATGAATCAATTTCCAGACCAAATTAGAAATTATCAGGTTTTCAGATTTAGGCTTTCTATTTGAAAAATGTGCGTTATGGCTTATTGCCACTTGGTTAGATGTGACTTCCAATTCGTGTAAACGCTATTTGTAAATTATATTCCATTGCAGTAATGCAGGTTTTCACGAGGGAAGGAACTATGACATAAACCTTCTGAAACGGATTGCAACTGCAAAGGTCACTTACACCAAAGATTCCTTTGAGTACAACCTCTTATCTGGCCATGGGATGGCAGACCTACTAAAAGCAATCAGAGATAGATGGGGTTTGGACTCATTTTATCTGAAGACGAATAAAGGCCGAGTATTTGCCCAGAATACTTGGGTAAGTGTGAAGAGTTGTCATTGCTATTGCCTAAACAATGAATACCTGGGTTTCTGTTTCCCTGCCTTTTTCAGAAATACAGCAATTTGTTTTCGACCTCCTACAAGCAAATTTTAGATTTGAAACCCAAGTTATTACTAATATGGTTATGGTCTTTTAACTATGATATAGTTTTCAAGATTACCTAATTTACTCCTAGGCATGGAGCTTGGATTTGATGAACATTCTACAGCGACATGAAATAGAAATGGGCTTGAAGGATGGTTGTTTAAGTCTCATTGTGACAGAAGCAGTACCTTCTGAAGAATTTGAGGTAAGACTGCATACTGTGAATGATGGTACCAGTGTCTGAGAAGTTTTTTTCTTCCTGAAAATGTGCGGCTGTCGTGTTATGACCCTTCTATGTTAGATATTGGCAATAGTGGCTTGAATGCCGGAGGTTTTTTATTCATTTTCTATTAAATAGGATGAAGTTTTTTTTTATTATAAATAAAAAGGGTGCAGGGGTCTCAGTGTGCCATGCAGGCATGCCCGTAAAACAATTAATTCACTTTATGCAGCGTCATGTTACAGTGTCAATTATAAATTACTCATATTTTGACTATCATTTATTATATTTCATTCAGCCAGAGTTTTCTCTAATAGTATTTATGTTAATAAAGGTTGGTATCAAGACCCTGACCGGAAAGACTGTAGTAATACTCATTAATCCTGAGTCCAGTGTAATCGAGATGAAGTTAAAGATTCAGGATAAAGAGGGAATCCCCCCAGTCCAGCAGAGACTGATAGCAGGAGGGAGGCAGCTTGAAGACTTCTCACTAGCTGCCGATAGCCCCGCCCTAATGAAAGACAAGATCATGCATCTTGTGTTAAGTAAGTTCATTCCTAAAGATTGAGTAATTCAGCGTTTGTTACCAATTTATTTAACAACCAATATGGAACTTAATCTGAAAAAACATTGATCTCTCAATATCGACAAATCAAAAACATAGATGATGTATATTAAAAGAATAATGGCACATGTAATGCAAATTATTTTGCACTTGATCATGAACATACTGTAAAACGTCGTGAAAACAATGTGTTTATTATTTCGTATGTAGAATTAAGAGGAGGAGGCATGGCTCCAGAAATGGAAATCAAAGCCTCTGAGGCTGTTTCAGGTAACATGTATTTAAATATCTGTTATTGCTGGATCACTCAGCCTAAGTCACTTATTGAGCCGCGATAATTTCCTCACCATGTTTTGCCCCTGCCTGTGTGAATGCAACATATTTTCCGAAACTGTTTACATTGAAGAGTAAGATATTTACCACATCTCCTCTCTTAAATACCCATTTTGCATATATATTAGAGATGTCCATGTGTTTAGCCCAAAATCAATTTTTAGGCTATTTGTGCCTTGCACAAATTCCAATACTACCCTCAAAGATCAACCTTAAAATATTTTGCATTTACCTACAAGACTGAATAATGAATGTGATTCGCTCGTTTAGCGATAGGACTTTACTTTGCAACTATCTATGGTGAAAAAATGTAGCATTTCAAAGTAAATCAACTGGAAATTTAAAGGATATTTTTGTAATGGCACTAGTATTGGTTACTATGTGGTCTCTATGCAAATGCCAATAAAACAGTTGGCTCTTGTTCGTATAGCGTAATAATTAATTGTAAGTGGTTATTTGATATATACATTGACTGAAAGTGCTGTCATGTACATTCACATCTTCTACATTTGATACTTATATACTATATATGAAAAAAACTAGTTTATGCGATCTAGCATGGCGCTACAGGTAGCGCTCCATTATGTGGCTTACTTATCAAGTCATTATTATTTGAATGTGTTAAAAGGACAGTAAGTGCAGTATACACACCTTCACAGCCTCTTCACTGTTTCTAGAATCAGCAGAGGGAGCAACGGGAGTTAAGAAGCTAAACGCTCCAGACTCAGACTGGAAATCCGGAGCTACAACACTTGGTAATAAAAGCGAGCAGACGTTCAGAAGTGTGGCAGCCATTTCTGTCGATCATTCCAGGGCAGTGACATTGTCTGTCAGGCTTGTTGCCAGGTAATTGACATACATGGTTTAGTAAATGTCCTCGACGAGTATGCTGTAAGATAATATGACAGAATTATATTATTATAATCAGATTTGCCCATGACTTGTTAACTTGGATGATTAAGTTGAATACCCAGCAAAGCTTTGATTTATATTTACAAATTTGCAATGATTTTCCAGAGGTGATGAGCTAACGGAGGAAGAATACCAGAAGTTCGAGCACATGAAATGCACGCCCTTGGCAACAGCAGTGCCTCCCTCTATGCCGGAGTAACCTTGATACACTGATAGCTATAACTGTGTTATATTAATATCGCTGCACACTGTAATACATTATGTGTCTCTACTGATACGGATACAGTCCCCTACAATTTATGTATAGATGCTATGTATTTTGTAATTCCAGTGCCAAATGCATTTGGCAGCTTTGAAATGTTTCTCAAATAATAAGTTTCTACTACAGCAGTTAACGTGTATTTTAATATTATATTCCCATGTTTGTCATCTCCATATAGATTAATGGAAAGAATCTTAATCATATATAATATATCTACTGTAACAATGAAATCTGTATTTTGTCATATAATACAATGTTTTATTTAGCATTTGCTCTAATCTGTTAATCAGACACATAGTCGGAACTCATAAAACACTTGCACAAACTACCCTCCAAAAAATCAAGTCACACAGATGAATTGATAGATCTGATTGGATCTGAATGGATCTGATACTTCGTTATATTGATTAACGGACCCCCGGGGCTCTATATGACAAACACATTAAATAGCAAATTAGGTTTATGGGAAATAGATGAGGAGCATTCCTTTCATTACGTCCCATGAATGGAGTATGATTTAACTGCATGATATTCCATGAGTATTTCAAATAAACAAGTTATATCAACAATATATTAACTTCTTGCAATGATGAATACATGAAACATTTTTTAAATACTTAAGGCCACATAAAATTATCAAATAGGTTCCCCAGCAGCCAACAAACAACCCTCCCACCACCCCGCATGGGCCTGAGATCTACGCAGATCTCAAGTAAAAAATGGTCGAGAAACTAATCAACTAATCAAATCAACTGCCACTCCAATTTCACAGAAGAAAACGACAACAAGAAACTGCCGCCCCTATATAACATTGAAGAAAAAAACACGAACAATTCAACATCCCCAAAACCGACTTTCATACAAGGTATACCCCCCAAATGTGCTTAAAAACCCTTAAAATGGGCCAAATGTTTCAAAAAAAAGAAGGCACCTGCCGCCCCTACTGATTCGTGTGCCCGCCGCACACTAAATTATTGATGAAAATAACAACAACAAAAACCTGCCGCCCCTAATTTCACAGAAAAAGAAATGCAGCCCCCAACTTGACCAAAAAACCCACTTGACCTGCCGTCCTTGATTTGACTCCTTAGAAGAACCAACTTATTAATTTTAAGGGGCCTCAATGTCCCTATTTTTCATCAAAATCAACGCAAAGTGACCCTATTTTTCACTAATTTTCTCTATGTCTGAACCTATTTTCAATGGCCCTGTCCCAGCATCCCCGTCTATTTCCATCCCAGTTCAACACACACACATATATACCATTATTCATGCATGCATCTAAAAATCTGACACAATGTGTATGAGGTAGATAAATCCTCAATAGGAAAGTGGGTGCAGGCCAATCTAAGGAACTATCAATTAGTTTTATGTGGTCTATTCAAAAACCATAGGTGACTATTAGCAGTTTACCCCCACTATTTTAAACTCACGCGTGTGGAAGGTGACAAACTACTCAGTGGCCTCAGCGAATCAAGACACATCTTCTGAGACACATTAGACAGGTACGGTTCACGCTTGGCCTCAGATATGGATTATTCTGATGTAAATCTAGCACAGGTCCTCAGCATGTTTACACATGTGACGTAACGTAATACATGTACATACCGATACATGTGATTCATATAAACAAACATATTGCTGACTATCCTGTTTGTAGCGTAGTAGACTTACTGGGATTATTGCGACATAATAACAGGTACCCCTGCAACTACAAGTGTCTTTATAGATATAAATTATACATTTCTGTATTGCTGTATCATATAGATATTACTGTGCTCTTGTCAGACAACTTATCGTGAGCTAGTCCGGGTAGGAAACACACAAACATATTTTTATAGGGCCTAATTCTTTCAGATCTGATGATGAACTTGTATCTTGTATAAAGGCTAACCGCCACTGTTTATTTAATACAAATACAAAATCTAATGCAGTGCACACATTTGCTGATAAGTACAAGGAGAAGTATGCAATATAAACTATTTATCGTCACTTACATCTACACTGAGGCTATCTAGAGCCAGATGATTTCATGTTTGAGAATATTATCTAATGATCGTATTATTGTCACAGATATACTATACAGACACAACACACCAGTCAGTATGCAGACGTGGATAAAAGGATTTAACGGGATATCCCAGTCTGGATATGGGGTGGAAATCTGCGGAGGGAAACATCTTTCCACCCCACAGGGAGAATTTGTAGAGATGAAACACGGAGTGGAATACGCCGTAAAAGTCATCAACTATAATACACATCGATGCAGATTTAATCTCAAAATCGATGGACTTGATCAAGGTAGGTATTCATCCTCATTAACTATGACACAAATATATACTACCCCAATTCCTAGAGATGTGGATATATTTCCATGCATCGCTATTCACAAAGTGTTTGGAGGCCCTATATGTGGACGACGTGTTAATCGGCCCTCATTATAACGCGGGTTAAAGGGGTCTACGCTATACTGCGGTGCTCTAATCCTATCAACGGGGAAGAATATTTCAACCGTGTTTAAGAGCCATATAAAACCCCTTTGGAAGTTTGAAAAAGTTTAATACTGAAATCCTGTAATACTCTACAGGTCTGTGGCGTTATAAGAAGCCCGACCACGTCACAATCCATAACCTTGATGACACATGCACGTACATAGACTTTGAAACTTCTTTTTATAATTATTGCTGGACTGCTCAGGCTTAGGGGACGATTTTTTGTCAATATGGCAGACCACTGTCTAGGTACTCAATACTTGAAAATACAAAATAGAATTAATTCACTCCTTTACAGCGGGGTAAAATGTTTCTAACTTTGGTGATTAGACAACTGGCCAATTGTGTTTTTACATTTCACAATATGACTTGTATTTATTAGGCTCCTGGCAATTCGGAGAGCAGGTCGAATCGAAGTTAGAACGCCCGACGGAGGTGGCTAAAAAATTCACGTTTTACAGGGTAAAGCACGCCCCTAAATCCTCAGGAATAGAAAAGGGAAAGGCAGAGAACGGCTTAGTGTCATGCACGTTCACACCCGAGCGAAATGCTAGAATGGTTCATGTAAGTTTTATAGAACCAATACAACCGGTAATGTTTAAAGGATATAATCAAGATATACATGTTATATATGTTTAACCGCCTTTAACAATTATATTTATATCGTGTTTTAGTATCATATTATAATTTTAGTTACGCTTTTCGGAATTTGGAAAGAAGGCATATGGGGTAACATTCGAAATATTAGGCAAAAACTCCACACTAGACCTGGCGAATAAGTTGAATGAAATACTGAAGAATAAATTCTACGTTGACAATCCATCTGACTACGAGGTCGTCCAGTGGGCAGGAAACTCTCCCGAATCCTACGTGGAGTCGTGCGTCAGTCTGACAGGAGACAAAGACACATTTCTATGGTACATATATGCTTATAAATGGTAGTTGGATAATGGGTTCACTCGTTTAAATATGGGTAATCTAGAGAAAATTGTATCAGTTATTAATAAAAATTTACATTTTTGGGAAGAATTTGATTCCCGAAGAAAAGGATCTGGTAATAGAATAAGTTTGTTCTAATAACTGACTTTTCCAATAACGTGATATGTAAAGTAAGTACTAGGTTGGATGTCATTTCGATTTCTTCTCCACTATTTATGCTAATGGTATCAGTTATTTATATTGCATTACAGTAATGAAGGTTTTTGCGAGGGAGGGAACTATGAAATAAGCCTTCTGAAGCGGATCACAACTGTAAAGGTCACTTACACCAAAGATTCATTTGAGTACAACCTCTTATCTGGCGATGGGTTCACCGAGCTGCAGAAAGCAATCAAAGAAAGATGGGGGCTAGACGAATTTTATCTGATGACAGAAAAGAGCCGAGTATTTGCTCATAATACTTGGGTTAGTGTAAAGACTCTAAGTTTGTGATAA
The DNA here is from genome assembly GCA_035585475.1 of Armandia brevis. Lineage (NCBI taxonomy): Eukaryota > Metazoa > Annelida > Polychaeta > Opheliidae > Armandia > Armandia brevis. The sequence goes on along the minus strand of JAXGGS010036556.1, from coordinate 3,470 downwards.
AAAATGAATGCAACAGAGTTTGGGCAAGTCAAAGTTGTGTGCGGCAAAATATCTGTTAGCTCTAACTTTGACGTCTATCCCAAATTCACGAACAGTTTCAAAAAAACGTCCCCTCCTTGGCCAAAAAAAAATGTCCCGGCACCCGCACTCCTCCTAAAAATGCTTGAGAAACAACTTAATAATTCTGTCAATAAGCTGTTTCCAAACAATTTTATTGACAGCCCAAAAGAACCCTCTTAGATCTTTGTAGAATGGTAGTTATCATTTTCTAACTCGTACAAAAAAGTTTGTCATTATTCTAAATTTTAAACCCAACTTTTAGCGTCTGAGGTTATAGTTCTTAGACTGTGAAATGGTTTTCATGTTAGGCTGCATAAAATTTTTATATAGTTTCTCAGGCGCGCCCGCATGGGACTGAGACCCCCGCACTCCCCCTTTTTATTGGGATTTGAAAAGAAAAAGAAAAACGTACCTGCCGCACCCTCTTTCTCAGAATTAAAAAAAAAAAAAAAAACTGCCGCACCCTCCCTTTCAGCTCCCAATATCCGAAAAAATGGTCAATAAAAGGCCCCCGCACCCTACTTTTCGGGCAAAAAAACCCACAAAAAACTGCCGCACCCTCCTCTTCATAAGATAAAAAAAACTGCCGCACCGACCCTGGTGAAAAGAAAAACACACACACACACAAAAAAAACTGCCGCCCGCACCCCCCTCTCAAGCAAAAAAAAAGCTTGAGAAACTAGTCATTAATTTTTTTCAGCCTTATCCTTCTTTTTCCAGGGATGTGGCTTATATTTGTTGACACTTCTACAGCGACATGAAATAGAAACGGGATTGAAAGATGGTTGTTTCAATTTCACGGTGGCCGAAGAGATTCCTTCTGATTCTGAAGAATTTGAGGTACATACATTTTCAATTTAATAATTAATATTTTCAGATCATTAATTATATGTCATTTACCTGGCGTTTTCACTAATTTTATTTATGTTAATAAAGGTTGGCATCAAGACCCTGACTGGTAAAACCGTAGTAATCCTCATTAATCCTGAGTCCAGTGTGATGGAGATGAAGATGAAGCTTCAGTATCAGCAAGGAATCCCGCCAGAACAACAGAGATTGATAGCAGGAGGAAGACAGCTAGAGGATCACTCAATAGCTGCTGACAGCCCCGCCCTGATGGAAGAAAAACTCATAAATCTTGTATTAAGTTAGTCAATTCCTAAAGATTATGCAATTCAGTGTCCATTCTCTTTTCATATTATCATCATCACCGAAATTGAACTGAAAAAACAATTATTGCTCCATATCTACAAATAAAAAACGCAGATAATGAATTTAAGAATTATGCTAATGGTATTTAAAGATAAATTATTTTACACATAAACACACTATATTTACTTTAATTAAGGATTACGAGGAGGAGGCATGGCTCCAGGAATGGAAATTAAAGCTTCTGAGGTTTCTTCAGGTAACATTTGTTCAATTTTCTTTTTCTTATCAAGTCATTATATTCTAAGTGTGTTCAACGACCATCAGTGCTGAGCAAGCCATCATTGTTTCTAGAATCAGTTGAGGGAGCGTCGGGAGGTAAAAAACTAAACGCTCCAGACTCAGACTGGAGATCCGGAGCCACAACACTCGGTAATAAAAGCGAGCAGACGTTCAGAAGTGTGGCAGCCATGTCTGTCGATCATTCCAGGGCAGTGACATTGTCTGTCAGACTTGTTGCCAGGTAATCAATACACATTATTTAGTAAATATCTTCGTCGGGTATGTTGCAAGGCAATATAACACATAAATACATAATACTTAAGAACACTTTAATTCGTTACCTGTATTTAGATGTACACATGAATTGTTAGCTTAGATGATTAAGTTAAATACCCGGCATAGCTTTGATTTAGGCTATATTGACAAATTTGTATTTATTTACAAAGGTGATGAGCTGACAGAGGAAGAATATCAGAAGTTCGAGCACATGGAATGCACACCTTTGGCAACAGCAGTGCCTCCCTCCATGCCGGAGTAACCTTGATACATGTTTATTATATGATGGATATCTGTATCTTTGTGATATTATTATCGCTTCACACTGTAATGCTTCATGTACCACCACTGATACCGATTTCAGAATCCGAAATATCTGTGCAGATTAACATACGCAATGTTTGTCTTTTTAGTTGTGATTCCGGAGTCATTTGTATTTGGTGTCTTTGATATATTTGTAGCTGTGAAGGGCGATTATATTGGATATCATGTTTAGCATATTCTGTTTATCTACTTCAACAAAGTACATGTATCATCTAATACAATGTATTATTTTAGAAAATGAATCGGATTTAATCAGTCACATATTATACGAATATGACGTGCCATAACGATGAATAAACTGACATCAATGTAAATATTAATTGTAGTTATACATACCCGAATCAGTAAGGCTGAATAAAATTAACTAGGTGTTTCTCAGACGCACCCATATCTGTGAGAAATCACCTTGCCGATTCGAAGAATTTAATAAAAAGTTCCACCCACACAACTGAATTTTTTTAAAAAGCCAATTCCAATTCCAATTTAAAATATATTTATTCACCGTATCAACATACGAGTACATGATATTGGTTACAGAATAAATATTGAAATAAATGATATAAATGATGATATAAATACTGAAAGTTAAAAGTTTATATTAATGTTGATAAGCTATAATGGCTGACGCCCGCCCGAGCCACTGCCGTGAAGAAAAGGGACCGCATCGGGGCCTGAGAAACAACTCATTAATTTAATATGGCTTAATCATGTATTGATAGAATCCAAAGCATGGTCACATGGACAGGAACAGCAGTTCACATTCACTACTTTAAAATCACTGGTGTGGACAAACTACTCACTCACCTGAGTGAATCAATACACGTCTATTTTAACACATTACACAGGTAAGGTTCACGCTTGGGCTCAGATATAGGTTATTCTGACGTAGAGTTGGCAGGAACCTTTCTCATGTTTACCCGTGTGACGTAGAATGATACATGTACATGAATACACATGCGTGTGATTCACATAAACAAACTTATCGCTGACTCGCCGGTTTGTAGCGTAATTACTGGGAGTATTGCCACATAATAACAGGTAATACTGCAACTACGTGTGTCTTTATAGCTATATATTATACATTTTCGTATTGTTGAATCTTATAAATACTCTTGGTTCGTGTGCACTTGTCAGTCAACTTATCGTTAGCTTGTCTGGAAGGTAATACACAAACATTTCTTTATAATCCATTTACTCCTGATGAAAATTAATAGCATGTTGAACTTCAACGTGTACCTCATATACAATGTACAGGCAAGCTGCAGTGCACACATTTGCCTATTGTTCATAAGGAAGTAGGCCATTGTAATAGGGCAATTGTAATATAAACTACCGTTTGTTACACATCAAATAGGCCTATAGGCACTGTCCTGAATATC